>JAQGDQ010000874.1:22500-57500 GCA_030141605.1 Tubiluchus corallicola
AGCAACATAGTTAAATTCATATTTTCTGAATAATAACAACTTCAACAGATCATTATTTCCTAAAACAGTTATATTAAGGTTTTCGGGCTGAAGTATTACATTTAATTCATCAAACATAACTACCCTAGCTAGTTGATGCAATGGGCAGTACAACAAAAAGCGTTCAACAGACTCAAATCGAAATCCACAGTTACAATTCGGCAATATTTGATGACCGTTATTATCTTTACAGCCTTTATAGAAAAGGTCAAAGGTCATAGTTTAGCTGAGAAAATGCGATTCTCATGCGCGTATGATGCACTGATATTGGAGGTTTACCGGGTCTGGGTCTTTTCACAAACAAACCTCTTTTAACGTCTAAAGAAGCCTTTAGTCTAAAACTTGCAATAGTGCAAGAAGTGTACAACAATTTTGGGAATTCCAATTCCCTTTTGCAGTCCCATTTCTCACGGTTGTGAGATTTCTGGAGATAGCATTAATCAATCTATCTATCTATCTATGAATCAATCAATTTATTTCACTCCAGCAATACATATACAATACATCAACATACAATATTATTGAAACAAAAAGAAACAGTATAGGTAAAAAACGTTGATGAAGTCAAATTAACCAAATAAAAGGCTAAAAAGGAAGAACACTTGTGTTGCAGCAAAAGTTCGTTTAAATTTTGTTTCCTAAGTTTACTAGTTTTCTGCTTAAATTTCAATGTGATGGTCGAAATCAGGAGATTTCAGAATTTTTTAAATTTATGGCAGAATACCAGAAGCATCTGCGCCAAATAGGGAGTGATGGCAACCCTATTTCAATTGGTTATGTGAAAATAAAACTGGGCCAAGTTTCACAAAACCGTCACTAACTTAACGACGTTGTTATTAACAGTTAATGAATGTAATAACGATGTAGTTAACTTAGTGAAGGCTTTATGAGACCGTCACTAACTTAACGACGTCGTTATTAACAGTTAATGAATGTAATAACGATTTCGTTAACTTAGTGAAGGCTTTGTTTAACCGTCAGTAACTTAACGACGTCGTTATTAATAACTAAGTGAATGTAATAACGATATAGTTAACTTAGTGAAGGCTTTGTGAGACCGTCACTAACACAACGACGTCGTTATTAACAGTTAAGTGAATGTAATAACGATTTCGTTAACTTAGTGATAGTTTTGTGAAACCGTCAGTAACTTAACGACGTCGTTATTAATAACTAAGTGAATGTAATAACGATATAGTTAACTTAGTGAAGGCTTTGTGAGACCGTCACTAACATAACGACGTCGTTATTAACAGTTAAGTGAATGTAATAACGATTTCGTTAACTTAGTGATAGTTTTGTGAAACCGTCACTAACCTAACGACGTCGTTATTAATAGTTAATGAATGTAATAACGATATAGTTAACTTAGTGAAGGCTTTGTGAGACCGTCACTAACTTAACGACGTCGTTATTAACAGTTAAGTGAATGTAATAACGATTTCGTTAACTTAGTGAAGATTTTGTGAAACCCTCACTAACTTAACGACGTCGTTATTAACAGCTAAGTGAATGTAATAACGATGTCGTTAACTTAGCGACATCTTTGTGAAACTAACCCCTGGTATTTAAGAGTTAATGTTAATCATAATAATGTGGGCTTTTGGTAGGTTGCAAGTGCGCAAGCGCAGTTCAAAGACAAACGTTACTACAATCACCATTCCTCCTACGATGGTTTTGATCACGATTACAAAGCTAGATCACGCAGTCTGTCACCTCCTGTGCAACAGTCTCCCCTTTATCTCAAGAAACTTCCGGGACAACGAGCCGTAAGTGTAACTCAGTTTGTGAATTTATTTATTTCTGGAATAATAACAACAACAACAATAATAATAATAATAATAATAATAATAATAATAATAATAATAATAATAGTAGTAGTAGTAGTAGTAGTAGTAGTAGTAATAATAATAATAATAGTAATAATAATAATAATATTAGTAATAATAATAATAATAATAATAACTTCCCTTTAAACTATTGTAACGTCCCGACAACATTAGTAACTTTGTTAGAATAAAAAGTCTAGAGGATGTAACGCCTCGTGGCTTGCCCGCTTGTAAACAATGAGGGGAAACCTTAGTGAGCGCAAACATTAAAATGTAAACCATAGATAAGAACACGTCACAACTATTTTTAAAATGGCTCTTGCATCTTAAAATACTTCTTTTCTAGCAAATAAAACGGTTTAGATAATAATTAACAGGCAAGTTATGGTGTTGTACGTCACTAGTATTGTCGACTATTGAAATTACGTCGTCGCTATGCGTAAATTTTGTTTAGATAGTTTTTTGTTGTTATCCAGAGTAAAGAGGACCTGTTAAACGATGTTAAAAGCGTTAGATTATGATAGATAATTATGCTGATGAATGCTGGCATGAAGCCAGTTAAGGAGTGGTGTCACGTGAGTAAGTGATTCAGTATTGAAGCGTCGGAGCTCGGCGCACGATATATAAGCCTTGTGATGCGCCCAGCTCAGGGAATTGAGTCTGGGAGCTGAAGGAGAGCAAGCTAGATCAGGGGGCTTGGCATTACTATCTGTTATATTCGTTGTGTTTGATGTTCAATAAACGTGTAGTTTTATAATCTGACTCTTCATAGTTTTGCCATCCATAAAACACCAATAATCAGCTTTACACTACCACTACAACGAATTATTTTACTGATAGTTTTTTTGTTCATATCCAGAAATCTCTGTTCGAAACATTGAACGGACAACAAGAGGACTACGGCCACAGCCACAGCCACGGACGTGGTCAACCATCATCACCAAACTACTCTCCTCCTCTCCAGAGTACATTTGGCAATTCCAGGGTTAGCGGAGGATTGGGGGGAGGTGTAATAATCAGCCAAGGTGGGCAGTATTACGTCGGAGCAGGGGGAGTGCAGCGGCGGGGCCCAAGTGCCCCATCGGATCCCCACTTCGTTGCTCCTCCTCCCGAGTACGGATACGGAAACAGCGAAAATGCGGGAACTTTCCGTAATCCCGTACAGAACTACCCTAATTACCCTTTTCATCCTCTTGACCGCCAGAGGGGACTACAGCATCTCCCGTCTGGACCGGTGTTTCCTGCCGAGGCACAGATAGCTGGTCCTAGATATGGCCCGTGGAGGAGCTCTAACACGGTAGCCCCTCCCCACCCCCCGAGGTCAATAACGTACAACGTTGGAACGTCGCCCCGCGTGGGGTCTTACAGCAGAGCAATGCCACATCGACGAAACAACTTAAAATTGCAGTCAGACGTCAAGGTAAGAAAGTTCTGCCTTTTCACAGTTCCATCGATTGATGATGATCGTAAAAAGGTCAAAGGTTAAGTGTAACAGACAATATATTTATGTACA
Organism: Tubiluchus corallicola; assembly: GCA_030141605.1. Taxonomy (NCBI): domain Eukaryota; kingdom Metazoa; phylum Priapulida; class Priapulimorpha; order Priapulimorphida; family Tubiluchidae; genus Tubiluchus; species Tubiluchus corallicola. The sequence continues at coordinate 25,882 of JAQGDQ010000874.1, forward strand.
CTTGACAACATAACAGTTTGAACAGGCAGCTGGAACCTTGTCTGGTTCATTTTTTGTTGTTTCTAAGCAAGATCCTGCTAGTAAATCACTTTACGCACGGACTTATGTATAATTAAGTAAAGTCCACGTAAAACAACTGAAGTTACTGAACTGACGGGACAGACGGCTTTGTTGAGCACTCGTCACGTAACGGTTGTAGTTAACGACGTTATTATATTATGTTATATCATGTTGTGTTGTGTATCGTAGAAAGGACCACCAAGCAACAGTCAATGAATATCGTGTGAGATGCGTTGTGCTTTGTGTTGAGATATTTATATTAGTTATTTGCAGAGGTTAAACTATAAAGTTCTGCACTATTTGTTTTTCTACTCACTTGGTCTTACTGGTGGTCCTTTGACCACCTTTAAAGTGGTAAAAATGGTCTTTTGTTCGATGGTGCTTTGACCTACAGACGTCAAGTTAGGAAAATAACAACGATGAACGTTAATCAGCATGCCTGCTTTGGTAATTTTGAATTAGCAATAGCCACAAATTTATAGCTAGAACGAAGTTATCAGTGTAATTGTTAAAAATCGTTTTTTTTCAGATTCCGGTTCGCGATCGAGCTCCAGATAGATCTTTTTCGTAAGTTATAACTTGCATACGTTTGTAATTTATCTGCAGGAAATTTATTAAAGGAAGGCAGGATCATTTTTCATATACAATCCCATTCTAGTTCGCAAAAGTATACATTTTAACACTAATAATACTGTAAAAGCGTTTCTGATAATTAAATGATAGATTAAAAACTTAATGACGGGCCCAGCTATGACGTCACAAACTAACATAATTTTAAACAGCAAAAATATTCCACGAGCATGTTGCACGTGTTTGCAAAAGCGAAAATTGAAGTACAGCGCTACTGTAAGATATTCAGTTTTAAGATAAAAATTCAAATTTCAAATTTACCGCTGTGCTCACGCAAGAACGTGTGTAGTAAGAAAACATCTACATGATCTGAAATTAATACATCTGAACTGAAAGGTACAACACCTGTTCTTTGTGCAATGCGTTTCCGAAATGCAGGCGCTAGTGCCCGTCTATCTAGCGAATGGTGAAATGCATGTAAATGCCTTCGGGGCTCCACTCCTGATTTGGAAGGTTTACTCGTCTATACATGGCCGTAGGGTCACTTGACCTCCTCCGCCCTCTAGCCGTTGGCTGCTTGCGTAGCTCCTCCGCCTAGTGTCGAGATACAGTGTGTGTTTTAAAGAGTACATTGTTTTGATATACAGTTTGAGATTTTGTTTTAACAATGGGTCCGACTTTGCTTTAACAATGGGTTCATGTACTAATAAGGATGTTATAAACTAGCCAATTCCCGCGCATGCGCAATGAAACGTTTTGATTTTTATTGATTTCAGGAGAGGATACTACACCACGATGGCACCACGCAACTATCCCGGCAATTCCTATAGGCCCGCTAGAAGTTACACAAACTGTAAGTAAATCAATTCAAGCAATTTTATTTTTTGCACTGATGCCATTTCAACTTCGAATATTTTGCCAATTGGGCACATACAGTCACACACTTATTAACCCTTTTCAAATATATATCGTGTAGTAATATTTCCAAACACAAAGGGCGTCGTTTATTAGACTTACGGCTAATAGAATCAGTCACTGAATTGACTCAAAAATGCTTGATATGGGCACTTCTATTCAAATGTATAAAAACTCTGCATAAGTGAGTCAATATTTTTGCTTCATCTGCTTAAAACTAGACAAAATTATTTTATATCAATGACCAAAGAGCCTTTGTCTGATTATTTCATCTTCACTTCACTTTTGTCTACTATCAGGACACTGAAAATATAAATCTCGGACAGTAAATTAAAATGAGATTGAGTCTAATTATTTAAGCCTCAAAACATAAGCATGTTATTCTCCTGTGGACCTACAAATGTAGAGAATTCATTTTAGGAGGGAAACTAACTCAAACAGAATTACGGAGCGTTGATAGAACACGCAGGGATTAGTACCAAATGATGGCCTGCATTTCTGTTTATTCTAAAGTCTAGACCTCGTGCTTTTTTGTGATTATGTTAACACTGAACTTATCACACTGCGTATCGTTTTGATAACACTGTGTTATAAGAGTACAATGATAATCGTAGTTTGTTTGGTAATAACAGAACTTGTTGTGTCTCGGTACAATGAGTAACTGTGCATTAACAAAACACAAGTTCAAGGTTTTAGGTCAGAATGTTAAGAACCTGGCAGTACGTAATAGATTCGACTAAAACGCTCGCCATGGTGCTGCTGTCAGTGGCCTAGCAACTGAATGTGACGCCCAGGGGCAAAAAAACACTTCTGGCGCCCCACCCTTTTAATATTTTGATCATTTGTTTCGTGAGTAAAGTCACAAATTGTTATGTGTTATAGCAATTAGTTTAAAAAGATACTACATATTCTAACATCTCTCTCAATTGATACTTTGATAAAAAAAATTAAATTCCTGTTTTGAATACAATTCATACAATCTTTTGCTAAGTTTATTGTCGCTAGCTGACTGGAACTGAACTCGCATCTTTTTACAATCTTTCTGGCAGGCAAACGAAATACTATTTATTATGTGTACTATGTATTACGTATTATGTGTACATTTGCAAAAATATTTCGTTGCAAGTGAAAATAGATAATTACTAAATGTTAAAAAAAGTTAAAAGGACTGGGTGGGTGGGTGGATGGATGGATGGATGGATGGATGGATGGATGGATGGATGGATGGATGGATGGATGGATGGATGGATGGATGGATGGATGGATAGATAGATAGATAGATAGATAGATAGATAGATAGATAGATAGATAGATAGATAGATAGATAGATAGATAGATAGATAGATAGATAGATAGATAGATAGAAAGGTAGGTAGGTAGGTAGGTAGGTAGGTAGGTAGGTAGGTAGGTAGATAGATAGATAGATAGATAGATAGATAGATAGATAGATAGATAGATAGATAGATAGATAGATAGATAGACAGACAGACAGACAGACAGACAGACAGACAGATAGATAGATAATTTTATTTATCTCTTGTAATACACGCAAAGACAATTACATAGCAAAAATAAATTGTTAGTTATAGAGAAAGGGTGGAAGTAAGAGCTACTGGGTGTAACAATACCATAGATATGGTTTGTGTAGATCAAAGATCTCAGGGATTACTTAGCAGTGTTCTGCATTCTAGACTGTCTTCACGTGTCTTGCTGTCCTGGTCTTCTTTGTTTAAGTTCCTAATTAGTTTAATAAATACTACTTTATTATGCACGCATTCGTCTGGTTGCTAATATTATTGTAGCGTGTAATACTAGGTAAGAGGAATTACTAAACAGCAACATGTTAACATCGTTATGACTGTGAGCTGTAAGTAGATTGTCTTTTGATATGGAGGACATTGGAGAAAGTAATGATGAGGATCTTCTAAAGAAGCTCCACACTGGCAATGTGGACAAGCAGCTGTGTGATTAGAGCACAAGCATGAGCTGCAAACAGCCATTATTGTCGCCATCAAGATTATACAGTTGTAGATGTAGTCATTTTTGTCCATGCTGTTGTCTTTTGCATTGTTGCTCTTGTTACTGTTGTCACCAATGTTGCTACTGTTGCCAATTAATAGTTTTATTAATGTTGCCTTCCTGTCCCTGCTACATTATCTTTTTTGTTTGCTGCTGTTGCTGTTGTTCTTGGTTGCTACTGTTGTCACCAATGTTGCTACTGTTGCCAATTAATAGTTTTGTTAATGCCTCCTTGCTGTTCCTGCTTCGTTTCCTTTTTTGTTTGCTGCTGTTGCTGTTGTTCTTGGTTGCTACTGCTGTCATCAATGTTGCTACTGTTGCCAATTAATAGTTTTGTTAATGTTGCTTTGCTATTTCTGCCACATTTCCTTTTTATTTTCTGCTGTTGCTGTGGCTGCTACTATTGCACTTTGTTGCTACTGTTCTCATCAATGTTGCTACTGTTGCCAGTTAATAGTTTTGTTAATGTTGCCTTGCTGTTCCTGCTACATTATCTGTTTTGTTTTCTGCTGTTGCTGTTCCTGTGGTTGCTGTTATTGTTCTTAGTTGTTACTTTTGTCATTATTATTGGTGCTGTTGCCAATTAATAGTTTTGTTAACGTAGCCTTGCTGTTCCTGCTTTATTTCCTTTTTTGGTTTTCTGCTGTTGTTGCTGTTGCTGTTGCTGTTGTTCTTGGTTGCTACTATTGTTATCAATGTTGGCAGTATTGCCAATTAATAGTTTTGTTAATGATGTCTTGCTGTTTCTCCTACATTTCCTTTTTATTTTCTGCTGTTGCTGTTGCTGTTGTTCTTGGTTGCTACTGTTGTTATCAATGTTGCTACTGTTGCCAATTAGTAGTTTTGTTAATGTTGCCTTGCTGTTTCTCCCACATTTCCTTTTTTTGTTTTCTGCTGCTGCTGCTGCTTTTCCTATTGCTGATGCTGTTGCTATTGTTCTTGGCTGCTATTGATGCTGCAGAATGCTCACTTTACCTTGTTATTCGTTTCATATTTTTTAACATTCATTGGTTTTCTATTCAGATAACCAAGGTAGAAGTCAGCCACAAGATGCCAGACTTAAGTTTACCATTCAGAGCTCTTCATCTGGTCATCACGTGATTCCAACTAGACGAGTGTAGCTTACAATGAACTCAAAATGCTGTTACAATACGAAACTAAGCAACATTCAACTGACGAAAGACATGCTGAAACATTTAACAATGAAGGTCAACCATGAGGCATCATGATGAAATAGTTCACTACGAAAGTCAACCAACATTCCTGAATGGACTAATCAAAACAGTAACATTTGAATGCCCCACACTGGAAAACGTTTTCGATATCAACTCACGTTTTACTGTACATAGTTAATGCGTGTTGGTGTGTACATAGCTGTATTATTGTCTTCCTCGCTTTTATTTGTAGAAATGCTTGACTTCAAGGACGTAATTGTCACTTCCGGGTTACAGAATCAGACGTTGTTGATTCAGACCTCGTGGAGACGCTCACAAGTAGCGTGAACTGTAACAAATTTGATGCTATACAACTTAACAGGAAGAAATCTTTCATCGCGGAAACCTTTTGATGTTTTCGTGACAAGTTCTATTCAATTTATTTGACTCGCAACAGTTTGTGAAATGCACTGTTTGCAAAGTTGTTTGTGTAACTGTATTATTAATGAATGAATAATTTCATGGCCTGGTTAACTCATCATGTAATCTTGTAAAGCATTTTTTGAGATTGTGACGCTTCACGAATTAAACGGATTATGAGAAAACCTGATTTGTTTGCTTGTGTATACTTGCGATAATTTTCACGGAATTAATATGCTTATTTGTAAGCAACTTACTTAAACCTGTTGAAAACTAATAATTAATATAGTAGGCAATTATCCACTTTTATAATGCAAACAGAGCACAAAATCGTACATTTTACTGTAATGTGAAACATCACAGGCCAAAATAACTTAGTAAATTACAATGCATTTTGTGTAGCATTATCAAATTTTATTATTATTATTAAAACATTTCAAAAAATTACATAATTTTATAAAAGCTGAGACTGGTAGGCTATGTTAGCTCTTAGGCCAGCCTATATTGTTACAACACAAAAGTATGAAGGAACACGAAATGATTACACTAAACGTGAATCTGGAAAACGTTTGAGTGTATCTGAAAATGTAAGCATACAAGAGAATGTGTAAGTATATGTCCGTGCGAAATCTGCGTGCCTCTGTCAGCGGCCTGCTTCGCCTTATATAGCGCCCCAAGAACTTTCCAGAAGTAATGTTCCAGAACATTCCAGACGGTAAGACGATCATTCCAACAGAACATTCTACAATGTTCTATGTAATTCTAATAGATGCTAGCGATCTCCACAACATCACTTTGGGAGGTTCCTTTCACTGTTATGCCAGAAAGTCATCCTTTGCTAAATAGATAAACGCTTTTAAAACTTCTGTATTGCTTTCGTCTATAATCTGATTCATATCTAATGTTGGTAAATTATCTATTAAATCATTTCTGTTGATCGTATTGACTAGATGGTATTCAAACAATAAACAATGTGAAGCTTGTCTACCATTCATACATTTACATACATCAGTATTAGCATAAATCACATTGTTATGTAGCCTTCACTATTTCATTCATGTTCCAAAGTCGTTTATTCTAAAGAGAATAATAAAGAGAACATTAACAAGTAAGAAAAATAAATAGAATGATAAACAGAAGATTAATAATTAAGAAGAAGTCAACTTATTGGTAAAAGTACTTTCTCAAATTTCAGAGATCGAATTCATAAACTTAATTAAATTATTTAAATTCATGTAACTTACATCGTTGGCTCTGCGTCAAGATTTAACATTTCTCAAGGTACAAAGTTGGTCATAACTAAACGCTGTTATTAACTATAACACAATAACGATAAAAAACATTGCTGTAAATAAAAACACGACCATCATTGTTCTCCTCATGTTCTTGCCTCTCCGCACTGCTCTTAGAGGGCAGCACCTTCCCATTAATAAGTGTCGTTATGCATATTCCAGTTACACACATATAAATGTTTAAACAAGTAAGATGGTTATTCTCCTACAAGTAAAGTCTGTGCTCATACAGTCATAGGTCATAGGTCTTATATAAGACGTATTTTAGTTTAGTTTATTTTTATTTCTAAAATGCCAATAAGTACAACATTGTTATAGTTTTATATAGAAACTGTTACTACAGCAAATAAATTAAATTTAAATTCACCATAAATTGATATAACGACTCAGACCAAGAAGATAGACTTGTACTGAGCTGAGCAGAAACCAAAACGGAAAGAGAAAGATCAGAAGTAAAAGGTGCAGGATGAAGAAGCAAAAAATGAAATACAAGGGGGTAAGAAGGATAAGGATATGACAATGCAGGGCGAATGGGATGGTGATGAAAATGAAGATTAGACTCAGCCGAGTCACTGCAAACATCAGTACGAATCAAGGCAGGGACAAATAACCTCAGTAGCAGGGGCGAGCATCGAACGTTCGAACTCGATTCGAATCCAAAACTATAGATTCGAATAATTCAGCACTTCAATCATATATGTTCTTTATCACTAAAACGATTGAAACAACATGCAACTAACATAATTTAGCTGTGATTTCTGCGCACAATTTTAAAGCAATTACTAGTCGTTTTATTGTAGAACAAAATCTAGTGATATGCATGATCTTTGTAAGACAAATTTTTACTGGTGGTGCGAAAACTTGTTCGAAAATCTTTCAATCTCAATTCGAATTCGGTTCGAATTCGAAACACTGAAGTTCCGTTCGATTCGAATTCGAAAGTCACAAATTCGGTTCGATTCGAATTCGCTTTCTGGTAGAAAATGATCACCCCTACTCAGTAGTTCTTCTATGCTTCTTGGTGCGGTCCTGAAAGAGCTATACTTCTTGGTGCGGTCCTGAAAGAGTTAATATCCAATAAAGCCTGGTGAAAGTGCCAGTGCTGTCCTAATTCAATGTAGGCCTACTGACTTCGGAATTAATCACAACTACATTTCTTTTACAAACGACCTTCAAGAAGATCAAGCGAAGATTTTTCACTTTCCAAAAATATAATATTGCATTCATGAGTCCGTCCATGTTCAACATGATGAGACCAAAACGCTTCAGTGATTCGTTTGCTATGCCACAAGCGTGGTAAAGAGTTAAATGCAAAAAGATTGGTGTGAGACATATTATCGAACTACAGGCAATCAGAAAAACCGAAGTGGCAGTTTTGAATTGTTCTTTTAGTCTCGGATACCATCTATCACCATTTGCAACCACAGGTAATATCATCGGCACGAGTCTGGACTTGTGCTGCAACACAATTTTGAATATGTTAACATAAACAAATGTTATTGCAGTAAAAATTGCCAAAAACTGGGCAGTAAAATAATGAGCGACACCAGGCAGAACTAAACGATCAATGAGACAAGCTCTGGCATCCTTCGTTTCTGAAAATGACTCCAGTATGAATTTAGCTGATCCTGCGATTCCAACGAGAACTGAATAAATCCAGGATGAAACGATCATAACGGCTGCCACTCGTTTAGAGAATATCGTGGAATAATGCATGGGGTATATGATGGCTACATATCGGTCAAAGGTCAAGAGTAGTTGAGTGACCAAGCTCTGAGTGACCAATGTAAAGACAGCAGAGACGTTCAAGGAGCAGTAAACTTTATTAAAACCGACTATTACCTGCCTCGTTGCGAACAGCTGTAAACCATAGATACCAAGAATACCATCATTAAGTGCCAGATTTGCCAAAAGTAAGTTAGCTGCTGTTCTCAACGAGTCGACAGAAACCAGAAGGACGACGACACAGGCATCTAGTCCAATAAGAACCATCATTAACGTCATGAATACGACTAAGAAGATCACCATGACAACCACATTATTTGCAGCATCTTCATCAGTATCAATGACAGATTCCACTGTGCTATTCCACGGTGACAGTGAAACATTCATTCTTCTGCTTTTTTATTGTTACTGGAACTTGGAAAAATGTCTAGTAGGCTGAAGGTTCTGCTTGACTATCTTGCTATGTTACAGCCTTGACACCATTTAACATAATCTAAACTTCTATTCAAATCTTAGCTCTGATAACATAATTTTGCACGCGCATGCGCAGGATTACAAAACGTTTAATGCAAATCTTAGCTCTGATAACTAAACATTGCACGCGCATGCGCAGGATAACAGAACGTTTAATTTAATTATGTAAGACTAAGGTTAGGTTTTCTGTCCTTTAACAATAACAATGTCATGCAGTCACTTATCCAACTGAACAATTAGGTTTAAATTCAGCGATTTAAATACAAATGACTGCACAGCGCGATAAATAAGCTTCAAACAAATCGAAAATCAACTCAGCACCGTATTGCATGTCAAAGTAATTATGTGAAGCCAGACAATTATGTGAAGCCACAATAATAGCATTAAAATGTAACTTCAAAGCGCCTACGCAGAGGAAATGTCGTGCACTGCACAAAAAAGGCAAAATCATGATCATTATTTTATTGATGTTTTAATTCAACTGACAATAAACGCCACGCTGCCGTCAACACAAATATTGAAAAAAGCACAAAGAAACTATTGCAGGAGGCGTTGGCACTGCTTTTAACTCCTTCGGGAGTGTGCGCCATTCAAAATAGGACTGACAACACCTATGGTTTTTCTGCTACTATACGAGCACAGACACAGGACCGCACCATGAAGGACAGGTCTTATAAGATTTGTGACTTTCTGCTACTGTACGAGCACAGACATAACTAAATGATTACAAATTAGGTACTGTTCTATTCGGGAGAATCTCGGCTATCCAATCGTGCTATTTGTTTAAACATTTATAAGTGATTTAATTGGATAAGATTAAAAAAAGCCCACCCTTTTCAGGCACTCAAACTTAGCCTATTGAGTAGCATAGTCTGGTGTACAGTTGCATGATCGTACACACTATTTTATTGGTCGCCTGTTTGTTGAGCCCAAGAGAACTGTCTGCTGTACAGATTTCCAGGAAAAACCAACCGATCAATCAAGGATAAATTAAGGTCGTCTCAAATTCCAACAGGAATTTCTGCTTAAAAATAGAATATACTTGAGGCCAAAGTATATCAGAGTGTTATGCCTGGACAGTTGAAATTTTCTGCAAAAGCCGATTTCATACAAGTGATACTGTACACTGAGTTCCCAAATACAAATATTTGCTTGGAATTCATGTAATACTTATTAAAACATTGAATTTCTGATGACTAGATTTGACCAAATGACTAATGCATTTCTAATATGCACTTTGCTGTTTCTTATCACTTTCTTCTATCCAATCCCAAACGTTTCTTAAATACAAATCAGTTTCTCCAATTTGCGCCTTGTTCAATATTCCTTCCCCCTGTTTTACTGCATGTGTTTTTAGTATAGCATGGTACTTTTCAAAATCTGGTTCCATTACACCTTTTTTTGATGGTATGGCATCAATATCAAATTTGTTGGCTATAGCATGTGCTGCGTTTTCTGCCAATGTTAACAATGGAATGCCACTCATTTCTTTATGTTTTAGATCTTCTAAGATATTGACATCATTTAGCAGTGGGTGAAACATTGCGCCTTCTCGGCAACAGTCCCCAATGTACTGGAATATAGAGACAGCATGAGCTTTCAAGTTTTCTGTGCTCCAGTCATCTTTAGTGGTCACCACTTCATGCAAGAAGGCAACTTTTAACATGTAAGAGTCAATGACCTTATCTGGTTGATACTTTATTGCTCTGTATAATTCTGGCAAGTTGACATCTAAACTGACCAAAATGGGGTGGAATGCTGAAGCATCAGGATTGGGATATAAATGTATTTCTTTGTTGCAAGAATACAGGACAGGCTTTACTAGCACCTTTATGAGGATCAACACCATCTTACGGCTGTTGTCTAAGTTCTTTATAAATTCACATTCAGCAACAGCAAATGTGGGTTCAACTTTTGTTTTTGATTCGTCTGGTTTGACCACGTAGTGATAACTCTTGACAAACTTTGGCCATTTATCATTGGCATTCTTTGGTACTCCCACTTTTTCAAAACATGGTGTCACATCTACAGAGACTTGTACTATTTTTTTGTTTGGCAACAGAACACATAATTTCAAACATGTACAGACTTTATTCCATTCCACTACACGTGGAAAGCTGTTTGGCACAATTATTTCTTTAAATTTCTCTTCTTGCAAAGCTGTTGCCACGGCTCTGCACAGGGATTGGGAAAACATCTCCTTTAATTTTCGTAAATCTGCTGTGAAATCTCCGTGCAGCTTTTCATATTGTACCACAACAAAAAAATCAAACTCATCTGGCTGGCCAATCTTTACTCCACAAGCTGAACTGCCAACCAGTATGGGCACAAATCTTATACGATGATTTTCGTAAAGAATTCTGCTAACGGCATCTAACAATTCCTTTATATTGGTTCTAATATCGTCAAATTCTTCCACATTTGAAATTGTTCCTAATCCAGGCTCGGAAACCAAGCCCTTTAGAGGCAATCCACAAATATTTTTTGACACTGTTTCATCATCCCCTGTGACAGAAAGCTCTGAAGACACTTCTTGCCACATTTGAAAGTACCGATAAGAAAGAAAAAGTCCTGCAATTTGTTTGAAATTTTGGTTCAATGCCTTTTCGTAAGCTCGTTGGATGCACATATCATAAGCCGTTTCATGAAAGTCATTTAACATTTCGGTCTGAACTCCTACATCAATGAGGTATTTAACAACGTCTACACTTTGAGCTGATGAGTGAGCATTATAACAAGCCAGATGAATTAGACTTCCTCCATTGTAAAGTTTATTTACTATCTGCCTTACTACTTCGCCTGAATACGTATCTTGCACATTTTCATATATTAATTTAAGAACATCCAGTCTACCTTTCATACATGCTAGGGTGAGTGGGGTCCAACCCTGATTATTTTCTGCCAGAATGTCAGAGCCCGCAAAAATCAGAACTGCTGCACAATGAACATGTCCTTGCATTGCTGCCGTATGCAGAGCGGTATCACCTTTTGTGTCTAGGTAGCAGACATTTGCACCTTTGAGAAGCAGCAAAACAAGGGTTCCAAAGTGCCCTTGATTTGCTGCAGCACGGAGGGGAGGACCACCAACTGAAATGTAAGGATGTTCATCAATTTTGGCGCCATATTTAATTAACAGCTTCACTATTTCAGTGTGGCCTTCCGATGATGCATGCTGTATAGGTCGTAGTTTAAACTTTTCTGAGAAGCAATCAACTTCTGCTCCATGAACCAACAGCATTTCACAAATTTCTGTATGTCCCGCTAAAGCTGCTAATATTAAAGGCGACCATGCTTTGCTTCTAGAAAGACAGTTTATTTCAGCACCCCGTTCAATGAGTTGCTGTACAAGAGAAGTGTGTCCCAAATAACATGCAATTCCAAGGGGGGTTCTTAAACTCTCATTAAATCTGAAGCCTGGATCATCTAGTTTTCTAGTGATTCGTGATTCACTTTCCATTTCTGCTCCTCTGTTGAGAAGTTCATCAACAAGCTCAGGCATGTTAAAGTGCGTAGCAGAATGTAGCAGCTTGTTGAGCCCTCGTGTTCTGTCTTCACCAACTGAAGGAGCTAATTGAGTTGTAACGTCACGAGTGCCGATTTTTGTTCAGCGTCTGACACACTGTCAATAAGTACCTCGATTCTTTCCATATCAACAATCAAAAACACTTCTCACTGTAATCTTTTAGTCAGGTAGCAAAAAACCGAAGTGGCTAATTTATATTGTGTATCAAAACTATCACACAAACAGCATACAAAATGGTCTTATGTTTTATTTTATTTTCAAGCACGTAAACTTGTACCAGATAGTAGAACGTTCTAGCGAATAATAATTCCACAAGGTGTAATAGTAAAATTTGTGCATATTGTGCATCGTGATATTAAGACTGACCTTTGCACCTTAATCACAGCAAACTGATGACAAACAAACAAACAACTTTTCTTGGCAAATAAGACGCAGTTTGTCTAAGCACTGTTATCAGATGTAAATAAGGAAGCATGGCGTCTTGGAGAAATTGTTGCTGTATATTTAATTCTAAACATGGACTCTTGATACAGTCTTTTAGGTTCATTTTGTTTATTTATTGGTGGCCATTACATATTTTCAAGGCTTGATAATGTAGTTGTACTCAAAATGAAAATATAATTACTATAGAGCTAGCAATAATTATATATGTACAAGAAAAATATACCCAGTCTAAAGGTTGCTGTGACGTCAGCCTGGAATATAAGAACTACCGAGCAGCATTGCAACCCATTTTAATATAGTTGACTTTGTATTCTAGTATGATTTTGTGTATATCCTATACTTAGGTTGCTCTTAATTTAGTTAATTACTTATGTTAATTGAATGAGTCATTAGTTAATTACTCATTAAGCGAATTTATCTACTACAATAAAGCAAGTAGTGACTGTAGGTATATGAGCATGCACCTAGTTCGCTCTGGGAAGGGTCCCACCTCATACCTGTCCTAGATCTCCTTTACAAGAAAGTAAGTGATTGGTCATACGCTCAACTGAACAGGCTATCTAGCCAATAAATTGTCGTGTTAAAGGACAAGGTCATCCAGTTTTACCTGTTCTAGAAATTGAAACCCGGTTCAACACAGTGTGGCTTCCGATGAACATTTATTAATAATCGAAGTCAAGACTTAATTACTGTGGCGTCAGAAAGTGATTAAAGGGCACTGACACACCAAAGGGTTTGGTGTTCGAGCCGTGAGGCGAAAACACCAATAAACTGGCTATTATTCGTTATTTTATGTTCTGCTGTAAACGGAAATTCAGGAGATCTGATGCAGAAACAACCAAGCGATGACCAGACGTTGTATCAGTGGTTCCACGAGCTCCACGGGCCAGGACTCCACTGCACTCCACTAGGATTGGAGTACTTTACCACTTATGACTCCGGTACACCTGACACGCATTGTAGAAGTGGTCACATTCCGCCCTGCTCGAGCTTTGGACGAGTAACTGCTCAAGATTCCACGAAGTTCGCATAGTCACGTTATTCCAGCTTCCAGAGTGATGGAGAACGTCAAATGTTGGAATCCAACAGTGTCCGACTTTTCAGGCACTCCAACGTAGCCTATTGAGTAGCTTAGCCTGGTGTACACTTGCGTGATCGTACACATTATTTTATTCATTGCCTGCTTGCTACAGCCTAAGCTGTTTCACTGTTCTACTGCTATTCCAGGAAAAAACAACTCGTCTGCCAAGAAGAAATTAAGGTCGTTTCATCTTTTAATGAGAATTTCGCCTTAAAACTAGAGTAGAGTTGAGACCAAAGTTTATCAGAGTGTTGTGTCTGGACAGTTGAAATTTTCAACATTAGCTGATTTCACACAAGTGACACTGTACATTGTTACAGTGCAAACACTGCAGTTGCTGCAAGCTCTTTGCAATTTATTCGTCAAAAATCGATTTTTAAGTTGTCTAAGGTAAGCAAATGCATTTCATTTATAATTTTGCATGAAAATCCATTGTGTGAGGAGTAGAAACCTACAAAAATTGTCAAATATAATGTAATTGTTGGATAGTAAGAGCAATGTCTCATGAACCCGTGCAAAATGCAGCGAGCCCTTGTGGTCATGAAGAAGTTAATAGAGTTAAAGGAAGACAAAATGATTTTTCATATACTACCCCATTTTCAAGTACGGTAAAAATACACATTTTAACACATATAATAATGCCAAACCGTTTCTGGTAATTAATACGTTAAAAACTTAATTAACGACGGGCGAGCCCAGCTAGTGATGACTAGTGATACTACGTCATTAGAGATAGTATGTTTTAAATTTATGCTTTATAGGCAGTACTTTGCAAATTTCTTTGTCATATTTTTCTAAGTTTAAGTGATGCTAGTGATAAATAAATCCAACACACTGAATGACTTGTTCTTTCCTTTAGCACACCACAAACAGTTTAAGTGATGGGAGTGATAAATAAATCCAACACACTGAGAGTCTTGTTCTTTCCTTTAGCACACCACAAACAGTTTAAGTGATGATAGTAGCGATAAATAAATCCAACACACTGAGTGACTTGTTCTTTCCTTTAGCACACCACAAACAGTTTAAGTGATGATAGTGATAAATAAATCCAACACACTGAGGGACTTCTTCTTTCCTTCAGCACACCACAAACAGTTTAAGTGATGACAGTGATAAATAAATCCAACACACTGAGTGACTTGTTTTTTCCTTTAAACAAACTTAAGAACAAAACAATTACAGATCAACTTAGGACAATTAAAAATGCCAACAAAACACCAAAAATTATAAAAAACAGTTGTATCTATTAACATATAAAAACAGTAGCCATACTATATAGCCTTGTAGCTACACTGGATTTTATATAATGTCTAAAAACAAAAGTAAAAATGTAACAACAAAAATTAGTTTTTCATGATATGTGATAACAATATAAACAATAGATTTTATCATGAAGCCACCTACAGATCCAATGAAGCCATTACGGATCCACTGAAGCCACCTACAGATCCAATGAAGCCATTACGGATCCACTGAAGCCATTACGGATCCACTGAAGCTACCTACAGATCCAGTGAAGCCACCTACAGATCCACTGAAGCCACCTACAGATCCAGTGAAGCCACCTACAGATCCAGTGGAGCCACCTACAGATCCAATGAAGCCACTTATAGATCCAATGAAGCCACCTACAGATCCAGTGGAGCCACCTACAGATCCAATGAAGCCACTATGGATCCAATGAAGCCACTGACATATCCAGTGGAGCTACCTACAGATCCGTTGAAGCTACATACAGATCCAGCGAACCCACTTACAGATCCGTTGAAGCTACATACAGATTCGTGAAGCCGCCTGCAGATCCAGTGACTCCACTAGCATATTCCGTGAAGCCAACTACAGATCCGATGAAGCCACCTACAGATCCACATCTGACACCGAAAGCTGCTGAAGATTATTTCTTGCTGTGAAGAGAAACATAAAAACAAGAACTAATAAGTGCCGACTACAAGTAATCACCATAGATCCTAGAAGAACTAGAACCTTTACTCTTCACTTGCTGCATTCACCAAATAAAAAGTCCAATCTTTAATGAGTAGCACACCACAAACAGTTATTCCAAATTACGAAAAAAGGCAAAGCAACAACAACTTCAGGCATAGTAATAAGCCTTTTCACAGTTTTCTTGCGCACATGCACACCTGCTGCAGGCCAAAGGTCACCTGTACCGCAGCAATGAGTCTTAAATACAACCGTCATATGACACCAAAGCCGTCAGCCGCATCAGTTCAATAACGTCAGTTGTTTTACATGGACTTTACTTAATTATGCATTAGTCTGTGCGTAGAATAATTTACTAGCAGGACCTTACTAGAAAACAAAGGAAACAAAGAACTAGGTAAGGGTCTAGCTAGCAGTTAAAACTGTTACTATTACAATAGCAGGGGCTGCGAGGCGTTGTCAAGTGTACACAAATGCGTTGTCTGGCACGCTTAACCTTTGACCTTTTCACGATCATCATCAATTGCTGGAACTGCGAAAAGGCTTATTCTGCCATCAACAATGGTCATTAAAAATACAATAATATAGTAAGTATTTCACTATTATACATACAATCACTTCACAAGGCAAACGTTCCATAAACGTATTGTAATAAAAAAATCAAACATGTCTGGCGAAATGGGTGTTTTGTTTTAATTTCTTTGCTCTCTAGCAAAGCCCAGAACTCAGAAAACGAGAGACCTGCAAAATCACTGCGATTGGTACAACGTATTTCAAGCAGTCTTAGACAAAAGTGACAACAGTTGTTAAACTCACCATCAAAGTAGCCAGTATCAAACTGATCGTTCGGCTGTGGAACAAACAGCGGCGTTGTCATTAACAGGTTCTCCCAGTCAACATTGGAAAACATTTCCAAAGTCTTCACACCTGCGTTAAAAATCGGTTTTAACCCTTTCTGTCCCAAATTATTTTTCTAACAAGAAAAATTTTTTTAGCTTGGCACTTTTGTTCAGTATGTCCATCTTGTTTACACATAATAATTATTTTTTCTACCTGTGCCCGCACGCTAAATATAGGATGTATCCCACGGGATACATTAGAATTCAATGGAAGCATAAAATGTGCTTCATTTTGCAACTGCTGATAATTTTTTAAAGTATTTAAGACATTTAGCATGCATGCTACACTGTTCTGTACAAAGTCGTCTCTAAAGTACTGTACCTTGCACAGTTTTTTATGCAATGTAGATTTTTTAATTTGCCATTTTATCACCATTTTTAGTCTATTGTTATTGGCTTAAATCAAAATAACTATTAACAGAGCGAATAACTGTCAGTTTTAAAATTTTATTAATTTTAAAGGTAGAGAATATTCTCGTATCCCACGGGATACAACGGGTATGAAAGGGTTAAGCGATTAGACAAGAGTTAACCATTTAAGCATTAAAAATTACGTTAATTTTATACGAAAACCGGTGAAACCAGCCACTAAACAACTAACTAATAACAAAAGCTACGTTTTCCGACCACTAGGTGGCTCTTGCGGTGGCTGAGAACCCTGCCAAAATGTTGCATTACGTACCAGGGGTAGAGTCAGGTGCACAGTAGCAATAACGCAGAATATTTTCACGTTACTAACTAAGTTTTTTAACTAACTTTAATTATATTATCCACCATCTATGTCACATGGGGAACAGTCATCATTTATTAATCCCAGCATGAATAGCACAATTTATAAGGTCATAACAAAACCACATTAGTGATTAAACATAAAAAATGTAGAATGTAAAAATAGAATGTAATTAAAAGCGGCGATTCTTAGTTAAAATCACTTTAAAATAGAATAAAATTTAAAGCTACTATAATCAAAATCACACAGAAGTAGAAATAAAACAGTATTAAATTGAATTAAAGTAAAATCACACTGGCGCAAAAACTATTAGCGTCGAACTGCCCTAATGAATGTCGGTTAGCTAACGCAGCGTGAAGCTAGCCTGTTTAACACCTGGGTGAATAGAACAAGCCTGTTCTGAAGTTGCTTTGCAATGTTACGTATTTGCTTTGATAGCTGTTTAATTAGGCGTTACGTATTCTTACACAAGAGGAGCAAGAAAGCTTAGATGCGGATTTACGTAAAACGGTTTTCAGCCAAGATGTCAAAAAATGCAAACTGAATGCAAGAACACTTCAAACCAAACAAATTTGTTTTCTAAGTTTAAGTGATGATAGTAATAAATAAATCCAACACACTGAGCCACTTGTTTTTTCCTTTAGCACACCACAAACAGTTTAAGTGATAACAGTAAAATGAACCCAACATACTGAGTGACTTGTTCTTTCCTTTAGCACACCACAAACAGTTTAAGTGATAACAGTAAAATAAACCCAACATACTGAGTGAATTGTTCTTTCCTTTAGCACACCACAAACACTTTACTGATGATAACAGTAAAATAAACCCAACATACTGAGTGAATTGTTCTTTCCTTTAGCACACCACAAACAATTTACAGATGATAACAGTAAAATAAACCCAACATACTGAGTGACTTGTTCTTTCCTTTAGCACACCACAAACAGTTTAAGTGATAACAGTAAAATAAACCCAACATACTGAGTGAATTGTTCTTTCCTTTAGCACACCACAAACAATTTACTGATGATAACAGTAAAATAAACCCAACATACTGAGTGAATTGTTCTTTCCTTTAGCACACCACAAACAGTTTAAGTGATGATAGTGATAAATACATCCAACACCTTAGTTAAAACGCGTTGAAAATTTTCTTCTGTAGCTGACTTTGAAACTCGAAGCTGGTTCGAAACTCAAGGCCGGCAAACATTTTTTACATTTGATTTCAGAGCTAAGTTCCAAAACACTAGCAAGGAAAACTAGCAAGTTCAAATAGGGTTCCCACAGAATTTTCAAATAATTTTCCTGGATTTTGAGTATGGACATTCATACATAATGCGTCGGCAGTTGCAGTAGTGCTAATGAAATTACACTAATCACATTAAACCTTCTTAATCTAAATCATTATTTTTGGAACAGAAATTGAAACAGGGAACCTGCCGTAGCAAAATTTTATTTGAACACGAATCACTGAGAAATATGTTTGGAAAAATATCGGTTCATGGCGATTATTTTTGCAACCCTTTCCAATTTCCCTGACTTTTCGCATGATTTTCGTCATTTCCATGATAGCTCGTATTTTCAAGGATCTTCCAGGATTTTCCGTGACCCTGGGAATCGTGTCAGAAGCATCAGTAGAGTTGGGGTCACCCGGAGCGGCCCGCAACCCCCCCCCCCGTCTAGCGATGCCACTGCACAAGACCCAAGTGTAAAATCTACTGCAACTTACTGTACCTTTTAGCCGAGGTCTACTGGAAGGATTCATCGTAAGAAGCGTTTCAACGGCCGTGACGGCACGTCCGGAGAGGGCTTCATCCCCATCAGGCCATTCCACTTCTACAAAAAGTCATTATTTGTACTGCTGCTTCACAAAAGTTTTTTGTTAACAAATATAACAACAATACAGGTGGTCAGTACATCAGAATTTTGCCATAAATAAGTCTTTTCACGGTTTCGTTGTGCGCATGCACAGTTGCTGCAGGTGAGAGGTAAAGTGTGTGGGTAAAGCAAAGCCGTCTGCCACATCAGTTCAGTAACTTCAGTCGTTTTACGCAGCATTTACTTACATCATACAACACAACACAACACAACATAATATAACATTACATAACATAATATAACAATGCCGTTAACTACAACCGTTACGTGACGTGTGTGTAAAACAAAGCCGTCTGTCGCGTCAGTTCAGTAACTTCAGTCGTTTTACATGACATTTACTTAATCGTGCAATAGTCTGTACGTAGAGTGATTTACTAACAAGATTTTGCTTGGGAACAAAAAAATGAACTAGGTAAGGTTCTAGCTAGCTGTTAAAACTGTTACTGTTATAACAGCATGGGCTGCGAGGCGTTGTCAAGTGCGCACAAATGCGTTGTCTGGTACTCTTAACCTCTGACCTTTTCACGATCATCATCGATCGTTGGAACTGTGAAAAGACTTATTAAATAACTCCATATAAGACCTGATAACCTTCAAATTTGAGTGTTGATACTTAGTTAAAGTGAAGAAAACGACTTACCTCTGCTGAGAATGTGTTGAAATACTAAATCTGGTGTTTGATCGTTAAAGGGTGGAACACCTGTCAAGAACTCATACAGGCAGACACCAAGTGCCCACCAGTCAACTTCCACACCTGTAATTAAAGGAAAACACACCTGTAATCAACGGAAGACACACCTGTAATTAAAGGAAGACACACCTGTAACTAAAGGATGACACACCTGTAATTAAAGTAAGACACACCTGTAATTAAAGGAAGACACAGCTGTAATTAAAGGAAGACACAGCTGTAATTAAAGGAAGACACACCTGTGATTAAAGTAAGACACACCTGTAATTAAAGGAAGACACACCTGTAATTAAAGGAAGACACACCTGTAATTAAAGGAAGACACAGCTGTAATTAAAGGAAGACACAGCTGTAATTAAAGGAAGACACACATGTGATTAAAGTAAGACACACCTGTAATTAAAGGAAGACACAGCTGTAATTAAAGGAAGACACACCTGTAATTAAAGGAAGACACACCTGTAATTAAAGGAAGACACACCTGTGATTAAAGGAAGACACACCTGTAATTAAAGGAAGACACGCCTGTAACTAAAGGATGACACACCTGTAATTAAAGTAAGACACACCTGTAATTAAAGGAAGACACACCTGTAATTAAAGGAAGACACACCTGTAATTAAAGGAAGACACACCTGTGATTAAAGGAAGACACACCTGTAATTAAAGGAAGACACGCCTGTAACTAAAGGATGACACACCTGTAATTAAAGTAAGACACACCTGTAATTAAAGGAAGACACAGCTGTAATTAAAGGAAGACACACCTGTAATTAAAGGAAGACACGCCTGTAACTAAAGGAAGACACAGCTGTAATTAAAGGAAGACACACCTGTAATTAAAGTAAGACACACCTGTAATTAAAGGAAGACACAGCTGTAATTAAAGGAAGACACACCTGTAATTAAAGGAAGACACACCTGTAATTAAGGAAGACACACCTGTAATTAACGGAATACACACCTGTAATTAAAGGAAGACACACCTGTAATTAAAGGAAGACACGCCTGTAACTAAAGGATGACACACCTGTGATTAAAGTAAGACACACCTGTGATTAAAGGAAGACACACCTGTAATTAAGGAAGACACACCTGTAATTAAAGGAAGACACACCTGTAATTAAAGGAAGGCACAGCGTGATTTTTCATATCCATTTTCAAGTTAGATAAAAAGTATACATTTTAACACAATTAATACTGCAAAAGCGTTTCTGATAATTAAATAATAGATTAAAAGCTTAATTAATGGCAGCCGATCCCAGCTATTGATGACATCACAAACTAACGCAATTTTCAACAGCAAAAATATTCCACGAGCATGTTGGCACGTGTATGTGAAAGAGAAATACAGTGCTGCTGTAAGATATTCAGCGTGCTGTTCTAAAACTTGGCAAGTTTTAAGATAAAAATTCAAACTTCAAATTTACTGCTGTACTCACGCATGAGCTGTCGAACGTGTGCAGATCGTCACAAACTAATACATCTGAACTGAGAAATACAGCACTTGTTGTTTGTGCAAAACATTTCTGAAATGCAGGCGCAGGTGGCCATCTAACTAGCAAAGTGCATGTAACAGCGAAGAATTAGTGGCGCGAACTCAAAATTGTGTTTACGCGTTAATAATTCTTTCATGCAAGTCATTTTTGAAAAAACAGTGCAGTTTACAAGGCTGTTTTTCTTTGAGGATTTAGATTTTGGGACGGCACGATGTCAGGGCTGGATGATGACCTTCTGGGGCCCCTGGGCTAATTAAATTATGGGGGCTTCTCAGACAGAGATGCCCACTAACTCGCCCAAACTCATCTGGAATATTTTTTACTCGTGATATGTTCACGATTTTACATAAATTTGAAGTAAACTTATTGGCAAATTCCTTAAATAACCTAGAATAGCTATCATTTCATTTGTTTGTCAATAAAAATATTGTTTAAGAAATGCTACTATTTTATGAACTATGAACTATGAATTTTATTTCACACATCAAAATACAATATTATACACATAAATAAACAATAAATAAAATGATTGGAGTAGTGTGAGGTGAGTGTACGACCATACAGTCATTAACACACTCACCTTACTTAAATGAAAAAGTTATGCATGCTTTTTTAGATGACTCAATTCAATGAAATTGATGTAATAAAGTAAATGATGTAATAATAGTAAGGAAACATAAGGACAACATAATAGGGAATTACGATTTTGATATGAATATTGAAATAATTTTGAAATAAAGTAAATGCTGTAATAATAGCAAGGAAACATTAGAAAAACATAATATGGAATTACGATTTTGATATGAATATTGAAATAATTATGAAATAAAGTAAATGATGTAATAATAGCAAGTATTTTACTATCCTAACTTTGTATTTGTTCAAGTAAACAATGTACCATGTTCGTTGCCCAGTAACAATTCTGGTGCTAGGTAATCTGGCGTGCCCAGGACGCGAGTGCACCGATCGCGAGGTTCGGGACCTCGACGGACGCTCTTCGGGGTCCGGAATGGACTCTTGTGCTTGTACACGCATCCGGGGGTCCGGAATGGACTCTTGTGCTTGTACACGCATCCGGGGGTTTGCTGCAAGACCTACAACAACGAACAAATTATCGTTACGATAACTTATCAAAATGCAAACTGTAGGGAATTTCGCTAAGTATCTCGCTGGTCACGTGACCACGGGCACTCACCTGTGCAGATCTGTTTCTACCTGGGCAAGTGAGTTAGTTGGCAGACGTTAACAGGCTTCTTTAAAAGTAGTTTTTCACAGTATGATAGTGATAATTTGTCAGATATATTGGTAAATACTAGATTTGCTGTATGGAGACATTCGATGTAAGCAAATACGTCACTTTGCATTTTTTTGAATGAACCGATCACTTTGAGCATTTTAGTTTATTGAATGACAATCTTATAAATTCGATAGAACGTGGTATAAATTAGTAAAATTACCAAATTAGGTTTACTTAATGTTTGTGTTTAGTAAAGTCTAGAACTACAGAATTTAATGCAGATTTGTAAAATAGCTTTTTTTTATTTTCTTTTTTCAATAGAAATGAAGTATAAAACTCTACAATATGGCGGACATTGAATGTAGTACATATACACTCGGGAATTTACTGACATATATATATATATAATGAGATTGAGTCCAAACAATCGTCCGGTCTTCATTTAACATAAATCGTTTTGGCAGAAACCGAAAAATCTAGTTCGTTGATAAAGATGATCTTCTAAGATGAGGTACTGAGTTGCAGTAATGTCCTAGCCTTATAAGTTTTGGAGGCCATATAAAACGGACTTTCAGACCAGAAGCAGCATGTATGTTTTAGTTGAAACAGCAAACACTTTCATGACAATCACCCATCTAATTACTAATTAGGCATAGGTGTTTTCCCGACAGCTTAATTAGAATTGTGGGTATGTTTTGCATACACATATATTAAATAAATCTATATGTATAACGTGTGCTTGCATAGCAAAATCGTCCGGAATTCGGCATTGAGTTTCACAGGTTATTCACACGTCATTGATCTCAATTTCATGAGGATCATTTTGACGCATCTGCACAACAGCCGTCCATTATGGAAGTCACCGGACAAGCAGTTGTACTTGAGTCTCTATCTAGATAGTTTGTAAGATCATACGTTATTTCTAAGCTGAGATAATCCACGTTGAAGTTGAGGTGTTGAGTTGGGTTGAATCTTGAAAAACTCACTGTTAAAGTCAGCCATTGCTTCTACAAAACACTTAGCAATCACGCAAATGTTGGTTGCTACGGACTTTGCAACAACACATTGAAGTTATGTTTAAATCCAGTAGATGATTCTTCCTGATGAAGATCTGGGCTTGGCAACAGAAAAAGCTGCACATCTGCACAAGAGCTGTCCATAATGGAAGTCACCGGCCAAGCAGTTGTACTTGAGGAACCACTTTAAAATAGGATCTTCAGACTTCCTGGCCTAATCTTTCAAAGTCAGCTATGCAAAGTATGGGCCCTTCAAGCCTGAGAGGTCCTAGACTACAACCTAAACTGGCCCATAGAGTAATCCAGTCTTCTGCATATGTAGTCGAGTAAAGGAAGTGTTTATTGAGAGGTCCTAGACTACAGCCTAAACTGGCCCATAGAGTAACCCAGTCTTCTACATATGTAGTCGAGTAAAGGAAGTGTTTATTGAGAGGTCCTAGACTACAGCCTACACTGGCCCATAGAGTAATCCAGTCTTCTGCATATGTAGTCGAGTAAAGGAAGTGTTTATTGAGGGGTCCTAGACTACAGCCTAAACTGGCCCATAGAGTAATCCAGTCTTCTACACATGTAGTCGAGTAAAGGAAGTGTTTATTGAGGGGTCCTAGCTACAGCCTAAACTGGGCCATAGAGTAACCCAGTCTTCTGCATATGTAGTCGAGTAAAGGAAGTGTTTATTGAGGGGTTCTAGACTACAGCCTAAACTGGCCCATAGAGTAACCCAGTCTTCTGCATATGTAGTCGAGTAAAGGAAGTGTTTATTGAGGGGTCCTAGACTACAGCCTAAACTGGCCCATAGAGTAATCCAGTCTTCTGCATATGTAGTCGAGTAAAGGAAGTGTTTATTGAGGGGTCCTAGCTACAGCCTAAACTGGCCCATAGAGTAACCCAGTCTTCTGCATATGTAGTCGAGTAAAGGAAGTGTTTATTGAGGGGTCCTAGACTACAGCCTAAACTGGCCCATAGAGTAACCCAGTCTTCTACATATGTAGTCGAGTAAAGGAAGTGTTTATTGAAGGCTCCTAGACTACAACCTAAACTGGCCCATAGAGTAACCCAGTCTTCTGCATATGTAGTCGAGTAAAGGAAGTGTTTATTGAGAGGTCCTAGACTACAGTCTAAACTGGCCCATAGAGTAACCCAGTCTTCTGCATATGTAGTCGAGTAAAGGAAGTGTTTATTGAGGGGTCCTAGACTACAACCTAAACTGGCCCATAGAGTAACCCAGTCTTCTGCATATGTAGTCGAGTAAAGGAAGTGTTTATTGAGAGGTCCTAGACTACAGCCTAAACTGGCACATAGAGTAATCCAGTCTTCTACATATGTAGTCGAGTAAAGGAAGTGTTTATTGAGGGGTCCTAGACTACAGCCTAAACTGGCCCATAGAGTAATCCAGTCTTCTTCATATGTAGTCGAGTAAAGGAAGTGTTTATTGAGGGGTCCTAGACTACAGCCTAAACTGGCCCATAGAGTAATCCAGTCTTCTGCATATGTAGTCGAGTAAAGGAAGTGTTTATTGAGGGGTCCTAGACTACAGCCTAAACTGGCCCATAGAGTAATCCAGTCTTCTGCATATGTAGTCGAGTAAAGGAAGTGTTTATTGAGGGGTCCTAGACTACAGCCTAAACTGGCCCATAGAGTAATCCAGTCTTCTACATATGTAGTCGAGTAAAGGAAGTGTTTATTGAGGGGTCCTAGACTACAGCCTAAACTGGCCCATAGAGTAATCCAGTCTTCTACATATGTAGTCGAGTAAAGGAAGTGTTTATTGAGGGGTCCTAGACTACAGCCTAAACTGGCCCATAGAGTAATCCAGTCTTCTGCATATGTAGTCGAGTAAAGGAAGTGTTTATTGAGGGGTCCTAGACTACAGCCTAAACTGGCCCATAGAGTAATCCAGTCTTCTACATATGTAGTCGAGTAAAGGAAGTGTTTATTGAGGGGTCCTAGACTACAGCCTAAACTGGCCCATAGAGTAATCCAGTCTTCTGCATATGTAGTCGAGTAAAGGAAGTGTTTATTGAGGGGTCCTAGACTACAGCCTAAACTGGCCCATAGAGTAACCCAGTCTTCTGCATATGTAGTCGAGTAAAGGAAGTGTTTATTGAGAGGTCCTAGACTACAGCCTAAACTGGCACATAGAGTAATCCAGTCTTCTACATATGTAGTCGAGTAAAGGAAGTGTTTATTGAGGGGTCCTAGACTACAGCCTAAACTGGCCCATAGAGTAATCCAGTCTTCTACATATGTAGTCGAGTAAAGGAAGTGTTTATTGAGGGGTCCTAGACTACAGCCTAAACTGGCCCATAGAGTAATCCAGTCTTCTGCATATGTAGTCGAGTAAAGGAAGTGTTTATTGAGGGGTCCTAGACTACAGCCTAAACTGGCCCATAGAGTAATCCAGTCTTCTTCATATGTAGTCGAGTAAAGGAAGTGTTTATTGAGGGGTCCTAGACTACAGCCTAAACTGGCCCATAGAGTAATCCAGTCTTCTACATATGTAGTCGAGTAAAGGAAGTGTTTATTGAGAGGTCCTAGACTACAGCCTAAACTGGCCCATAGAGTAATCCAGTCTTCTGCATATGTAGTCGAGTAAAGGAAGTGTTTATTGAGGGGTCCTAGACTACAGCCTAAACTGGCCCATAGAGTAATCCAGTCTTCTGCATATGTAGTCGAGTAAAGGAAGTGTTTATTGAGGGGTCCTAGACTACAGCCTAAACTGGCACATAGAGTAATCCAGTCTTCTGCATATGTAGTCGAGTAAAGGAAGTGTTTATTGAGGGGTCCTAGACTACAGCCTAAACTGGCCCATAGAGTAATCCAGTCTTCTACATATGTAGTCGAGTAAAGGAAGTGTTTATTGAGGGGTCCTAGACTACAGCCTAAACTGGCCCATAGAGTAACCCAGTCTTCTGCATATGTAGTCGAGTAAAGGAAGTGTTTATTGAGGGGTCCTAGACTACAACCTAAACTGGCCCATAGAGTAATCCAGTCTTCTGCATATGTAGTCGAGTAAAGGAAGCGTTTATTGAGAGGTCCTAGACTACAGCCTAAACTGGCCCATAGAGTAACCCAGTCTTCTGCATATGTAGTCGAGTAAAGGAAGTGTTTATTGAGGGGTCCTAGACTACAGCCTAAACTGGCCCATAGAGTAATCCAGTCTTCTGCATATGTAGTCGAGTAAAGGAAGTGTTTATTGAGGGGTCCTAGACTACAGCCTAAACTGGCCCATAGAGTAACCCAGTCTTCTGCATATGTAGTCGAGTAAAGGAAGTGTTTATTATGTAAACAAAAAGTTATTTAAAAATAATAATAATAAGATGGCTGATCTTGAACGAGTCATTAATTAACAAATGATTAATTTAACAATTTTCTCTTTTAATTCATTAACCTTCATAGAGTGAAAATTGAAGACTAATCTGCATCTGACTGTTTTGTGATTTGTCTATGGCAAAACTTAACACGCCTCGTTATAATGTCAACTTTCTTCCAGTCCGAAGGAGGGTGGCATAAAGTGCTTCAACTACAGTCGACCCTCGTTAAACCGGACCCCGTTAGCCCGGATATCGGATAAGACGGACGTCATCCGTGGTAAAGGAAACTGACTGATTTCCGTCCGAGCCGGAGCGCTAAACACAACACGGCCTAACAACTGTACAATAATTTCTTTATCCTCACAGGTTAACTATTTTAAAGTAATATACAGTATAGCATATAGTGCAATGTATATAGGCTTTATTAAGGTGATTATTCCTGTATAATATTGACCATATATAGGCATATCGGATAAATCGGACAATCGGCTAAACCGGACCACACCCCCAATTATTCCTGTTTAACGAGGGTTGACTGTATATGGTATATTTCCTAACCTTAGACAATGTATGTCTACAGCTCAGAGCTGGGCTGTTTCAGCTGAGCTCCAGCTGGTTTACTTCTGCAGCCAACCTTACTTCTATAGCCAATAGGAAACCCAGCTTTAGTCACGCCAGTTACTCAGTGATAGGTGCAGCGCTAACTGGTTTACTGTGTGTGAGTCAGCTGATGTAGTAGCAACTGACTCAGCTTCAACCGAGCTAGCTGATTTACTGTGTGAGTCAGCTGATGTAGTAGCAAGTTACTCAGCTTCAGCCGAGCTAGCTGATTCACTGTGTGAGTCAGCTGATGTAGTAGCAACTGACTCCGCTTCAACCGAGCTAGCTGATTTACTGTGTGAGTCAACTGATGTAGTAGCAACTGACTCAGCTTCAGCCGAGCTAGCTGATTTACTGTGTGAGTCAGCTGATGTAGTAGCAACTGGCTCAGCTTCAGCCGAGCTAGCTGATTTACTGTGTGAGTCAGCTGATGTAGTAGCAACTGACTCAGCTTCAACCGAGCTACCTGATTTACTGTATGAGTCAGGTGATGTAGTAGCAACTGACTCCGCTTCAGCCGAGCTAGCTGATTTACTGTGAGAGTCAGCTGATGTAGTAGCAACTGACTCCGCTTCAGCTGTGCTAGCTGATTTACTGTGTGAGTCAGCTGATGTAGTAGCAACTGACTCCGCTTCAGCCGAGCTAGCTGATTTACTGTGTGAGCCAGCTGATGTAATAGCAACTGACTCAGCTTCAGCCGAGCTAGCTGATTTACTGTGTGAGTCAGCTGATGTAGTAGCAACTGACTCCGCTTCAGCCGAGCTAGCTGATTTACTGTGTGAGCCAGCTGATGTAATAGCAACTGACTCAGCTTCAACCGAGCTAGCTGATTTACTGTGAGTCAGCTGATGAGTAGCAACTGATTCAGCTTCAGTCGAGCTAGCTGATTTACTGTGTGAGTCAGCTGATGTAGTAGCAACTGACTCAACTTCAGCCGAGCAACTGACTCCGCTTCAGCCGAGCTAGCTGATTTACTGTGTGTGAGTCAGCTGATGTAGTGGCAAGTTACTCAGCTTCAGCCGTGCTAGCTGATTTACTGTGTGAGTCAACTGATGTAGTAGCAAGTGACTCAGCTTCAGCCGAGCTAGCTGATTTACTGTGTGAGTCAGCTGATGTAGTAGCAAGTGACTCAGCTTCAGCCGAGCTAGCTGATTTACTGTGTGAGTCAGCTGATGTAGTAGCAACTGACTCAGCTTCAGCCGAACTAGCTGATTTACTGTGTGAGTCAGCTGATGTAGTAGCAACTGACTCAGCTTCAGCCGAACTAGCTGATTTACTGTGTGTGAGTCAGCTGATGTAGTAGCAACTGACTCACCTTCAGACCCCAGACACTTTTAATAAGAACCACTATTCCTTTGATCATACTTCCTAATCCAAAAGAACCATACCTCATTTTTGCTCTCAGAGTGAAACGTCGAGAACTCAGTTTTTGTAGCATCACTATCTCTTTCTGCAAAGACAAGATGAGAGTCATTCAAAATTTCAAGACGAATCAACAAAGTAATATTTAATATAAAATATCTAATATCGCAGCAGCTAAAACACACACTTAAATGTCTCATAAAAATATTGTTAAAACAGAATTGTTTTTGATAAAACCCTGCAGTTGAAAGTTAGAACTCTACATGGGAATAATGCATGATGCATATTGTCTGTGTTTCCATGATCCGTGAATGCTATGCGTATTAAAGGAAGACAGGACGATTTTTCATATACTAGTCCATTTTCAAGTCCGATAAATACATTTTAACACAAATAATACAGCAAAAGCCTTTCTGATAATTAAATAATAGATTAAAATCTTTATTAATGCGCGTCGGGCGAGCCTAACTGTTGATGACATCACAAACTAACATAATTTTCAACAGTAAAAATACTTCACGAGCGTGTTGCACGTGTTTGCAAAAGCGAAAACTGAAGTACAGTCCTACTGTAACATATTCAGTGTGTTGTACTAAAACTAGACAACTTTTAAGATAAAAATTCAAATTTCAAATTTACTGCTGTGCCCGTGCATGAGCTGTCGAGCGCGTGCAGGTCATCACAAACTAACACATCTGAACTGAGTGGTACAGCACCTGTTTTTTGTGCAATGCGCTACCGAAATGCAGGTGCTAGTGCCCGTCTAACTAGCAAATGGCGAAATGCATGTAACAGGGAAGAACTAGTGGCGCGAACGTGAAATTGTGCTTGTGCGGTAATAATTTGGAATGGTGGATGAATGGTTCTTTCACGTTAGTAATTTTTGAAATAACAGTTTCCTTTCAATATTTTAAAGAGCAGATTGTTTTAATCTACAGTTTAAGGATGGGTTAGGTTTTGCTTTAAAAATACAATGGGGCCATTCACTGTACTTTTACCCACATACAGTCTAGCCTCGTTATCTCGCCCCTCGTTATGCCGCCAAGCTCGTCTCTCGCCATAGAAAGTACCAGGACGGATTTCCTGCTTTGACATTTACCTCGTTAAGTCGCCACCCTCGCTTCTCGCCCTCGCCACGTCATGCTAGGATGGGTGCTTATGTAAACTACATTCGTTATGCCGCCAAACTCGTCTCTCGCCATAGAAAGTACCAGGACGGATTTCCTGCTTTGATATTTACCTCGTTAAGTCGCCACCCTCACTTCTCGCCCTCGCCACGTCATGCTAGGATGAGTGCTTATGTAAACTATATTCGTTATGTCGCGAAACAGACAAACTCAGAGGTGAATCGATCAATATAACCGCGGTATGTAGACAATGCTGCTGTACTCGATAGACAGACATCATTACTCTAGTGTGTGTCTCACCAGGATTAGATTAGGAGTGCTGTGGTTGGTTAATGTGCAGAGAAACTAAAGTATCACCGATATCCTTACTCTATAACACTATAATGCTAAGTTTATTGCATTTAAGTGTATACTCGAAAAAGGTTTTTTAAATAAAAAAGTAACATTCTAAGATTATTTTTATGACATTTTTTCATTTCTGATTTAATGTTGATTGGTATCATAATGCGAAATATATTTTATATGTACATAGAGGAACACTATGTTAATCAACTATTATGCATATACATATAGACTAATTTCGTTATATTCCCGTTATCTCGCCATACTCGCCTCTCGCCAAAAATTTGCCCTAGACGGACAGTGGCTAGATAACGGGAATAAACTGTACATCACGTGCATGTAGAGTGGTACCTTTGGTTGTTAAGACACGTTCAGAAGGTAAAGATTGAAGTCGTCTAACCGATCTAGCAGGCAAGACTTTGCTGCTTGTTTCTCTCACCATTTCTGATGAAAATGCATCCACATCGTTACTTTCATTCGCTATTTTATCACTAGATGGCGAAAACGTCTTGTCGAATTCCCAGTCGATGCTGTCGACTGTCGAATTGCCATGGGTACCAATGCTAGACAAAGCGCGCTTCTTTTTTATGTCGTCGGGTGTCAGCACCATATCGCAGGGCGTGAAACAACGCATGCGTTTCACCGGCCGGGGCTGGAAATTCCCCGGACTGGTAAGACTAAACACAGAATCGCTTTCGTCAGCCGTGCGGGATTCAAAGCTTGTCGGAGAAGATAAAACAAAGTCATTTGCGGGTACTTCTAAAAGAACGGAACTAGTTCTCACTGTACCACGGCACTTGTTTCTCGTGTTCGCTGCGGAATTTTCCCTGTTAACACTTGAATGTCTCAAACACATTTCAGTAAATATTCCGCTAACTCCAGTGTGCTGATCTACGGGTGACTTGTCTATGCAGGCAAAGCTACGTTTCTTTCCAGCCTTTTTGTCATTTGCGTGTTTGTCATTTGCATAATTGTCATTTGCATGTTTGTGGTTTTCATATTCGTCATTTGCATGTTTGTCATTTCCATATTTGTCATTTGCATGTTTTTCATTTACATTTTTGTCGTTTTCATATTTGTCAATTGCATGTTTGTCATTTTCATGTTTGTCATTTTGATGTTTGTCATTTGCATGTTTGTCATTTGCATGTTTGTCAATTGCATGTTTGTCATTTGCATGTTTGTCATTTCCACATATGTCATTTGCATTTTTGTCATTTGCATGTTTGTCATTTGCACGATTGTCAATTGCATGTTTGTCATTTCCACATTTGTCAATTGCATGTTTGTCATTTGCATG
>JAQGDQ010000874.1:60000-69835 GCA_030141605.1 Tubiluchus corallicola
AATTTTGGGGTTAGCTCGAGTTACTGCCGAGTTAGCGGAATTCAAGAATGATAGGTACCATTTTTTATGCATATCTTCGGGTGCCATGTTGGATTTCAAAATGGCCACCACTAACATTTAAAAATTAAGCTTGTTGTCTCCCGAGTTAGCTAAATTCAAGAATGATAAGTACCATTTTTTATGCATATCTTCAGCTGCCATTTTGGATTTCAAAATGGCCACCACTAACATTTAAAAATTAAGCTTGTTGCCGAGTTACTCATAGGACGTTAAGCTCTGTTCAATGTTATTAAATGTTAAAAATTTAAAAGTTAAATCCTAATTTTTAAATATTAATGGCAGCCATTTTGGTATCAAAAATGGCACCTGAAGCTGTGCACAAAAAAAGGATACCTATCATTTTTTAATTCAGCGCCCCCAATTGACATTAACTAACCGAAAAAATCAATTTTGGCACAAAAATCGAATTGAGTACATAAAGGCCCATGCTATTATCAGTAAACTAGTGTATGTGCAATGATGCAATCACAGATAACATTAGTCCCTTGACATCAAATAATATGAAATAATAATATGAAAAACCATCATCAAAGCCTATTTCTCTTTGCCAATTACAGTAAGTCCTCGCTCAACAACGACCCGTTTAGTGACGTTTCGTTTAACGACGCTGAACATTTGACACCTTTTTTCACTTAACGACTAGGGGTGAGCATCGAACGTTCAAGTTCGATTCGAACGAGTTTTTTTAGTTCGAACTCGATTCGAATCCAAAACTATAGATTCGAATAATTCAGCACTTCAATCACATATGTTCCTGATCACTAAAACGAGTGAAACATCATGCAATTAGCATAATTTAGCTGTGATTTCTCTGCACAATTTTAAAGAAATTACTAGTCGTTTTATTGCAGAACAAAATCTAGTGATATGCATGATCTTTGTGAGACTAATTTTTACTGGTGGTTCGAAAACTTGTTCGAAAATAATTCAACCTCAATTCGAATTTGGTTCGCATTCGAAACACTGAAGTTCGGTTTGATTCGAATTCGAGAGTCACAAATTCGGTTCGATTCGAATTCGCTTTCTGGTAGAGAATGCTCACCCCTATTAACGACACAGCATTTCGTTTTAACGACGATTCTTTTGCTTTGCAGAAAGCCAATTTTCATGTTATCAACAATTTGTTTATTTAATTTGATGCCTGAAAACAGTACGTATTGCATTATTCTGTTCTAAAAATGTACTAGTAATGTAAGTACTGCAATTATTATATAAGTGCTTTACTGACCGACTGACCACTAGTGTTAGCAGTTCGTATCAAGCCTTTAGCCTATTACATTTGTCTGGTGTACACAAGCGTGAACGTACACACTATTTTACTGATCACCTGCTTACTATAGCCCGAGAGGACTGTCTGATGTACAGAGTTCCAGAGAAAATACAACCGATAGGCCAAATAAAAATTAAGATCATTTCATCTTTTAACAGGAATTTCTCCTTAAAAATAGAGAAGACACAAGGTCAAAGTTTGTGTCTGGATAGTTGAAATTTTCTACATTAGCCGATTTCACACAAGTGACGCTGTACATTGTTACAGTGCAAACACTGCAGTTACTAAAAACATTTTATAATTTTATAGTCAAAAATCGATTTTTAAATTGTCTAAGGTAAGCAAATGCATTTCATATATAATTATGCATGAAAGTTCATTGTATGAGGAGTAGAAACTTACAAAATTTATTAAATATAACGTAATCACTGCTCAGTGAGAGCAGTTTTTCATGAACCCACGCAAAGTGCAGCAAATGTTAACGGTCTCGAAGGAGTTAATAAAACAGATTACACGTTTAAAGTTTAGTAATCTGACTTTGAATTCTGTTATTTACTAATAGCACCAAATATTACAGTTGGGAACAGACAACTGCAATAACATGCAAAGAATTTGTGTGGCTGCATAGCAAAATTGTTCGAAAGGCGGTAAATAAACTTTCTAGTTATTCACGTATCCTGAGTCTAGATTTCATGAGGATCATTTTGATACCAAGTTCATCACTCTACGTTATTTCTAAGCTGAGATAATCCATGTTGAAGTTGAGGTGCAGGCTGCACATTGAAAAACATAATCTTGAGAAAATCACTGTTAAAGTTAGTCATTGTTTTTTGTCACATTTCTACAAAACACTTAGCTACCGTGCAAATTTTGGTTGCTACAGACTTTGCAAGAACACATTGAAGTTATGTTTAAATCCACAAGATGGCTCTTCCTGATGAAGATCTGGATTTGGCAACAGAAAAAATGTTTACGGTCGTGAAGAAGTCAATACGCATAAATACCTGTGAATGATACCATGAGAATGGAGGTAGTCGAGAGCAAGCGCCACCTCGGCCGCATACATCGTAGCCATGGCTTCGTCAAAGAAGCCGTACACTGTGAGCAAGGATTTCAAATCTCCACCGATCATGTATTCCATCACCTAGTAGCAGAAAAAATGATTTTCCACAAAATTATTCAATCATATTTACACTTAATCACAAGTTTTGGATAGTGCTGCCACCTTCAGGTGTTTTTGTTAAAATTATTCAATCATATTTACACTTAATCACAGCAGCAACTACAAACTCTGGACAGAGGAAAATCATTTTAATTACTCTAAATTTAAATTTATGTTGTATTGTCATCATACTTTTGCATAATTTAAAATACCCAACTATCAAGGATACATGATACCTAATTGTCTCAAACACGCCTAAGTACTGGCCGCTCCTATGCAAAAGTATATAAAAACTGTCTGCAATTGACTCAAATAACTCCACACAATTGATTCTATATTTTTATACATAGAGATATACACGTGGTTACACTGATGTACGTGATGTAAACAAAGTGACGGCCTGCCAACTAGCAGTCAGCTTGTGAAATAATGTACTGGGTCCGTAAAAATTTTCTCAATGAATTTACGTGATTTAC
The DNA here is from genome assembly GCA_030141605.1 of Tubiluchus corallicola. Lineage (NCBI taxonomy): Eukaryota > Metazoa > Priapulida > Priapulimorpha > Priapulimorphida > Tubiluchidae > Tubiluchus > Tubiluchus corallicola. The sequence goes on from JAQGDQ010000874.1 coordinate 62,969, forward strand.
AAAAATGGCACTACTGGTCTTCCAAAAACTCGGAATTCCGCGTATCCGCGGAAAATTCTCATCCCTGCTTTCACCTTTTCACGATCATCATCAATCGCTGGAACTGTGAAAAGACTGTAACTGAATCAAATACTCTGATTGCAAAAATCGCAGTACTTACCAGAAAAATATGCTTCTCTGTCTGCAATGAATAGTACAGCTTAACAATGAATGGACTGGTAGACAAGGCGAGAGCGTCTCTTTCTGCTTTAACTGAAAATTACAACAAAAATGGCTGATTTACAAAAACACTAGACAAGCTTTACTATCCTTTGACCAGACGGTTTAGTCTAGTGGTAATGCGTCTGCTTTCCGTCTGGGAGGTCGTGAGTTCGAACCAGCGGCCGGGTCATACAAAAGACTTTAAAAATGGTACCTGCTGTTGCCCTGCCTGACGCGTGGTATTTAGGGTAAAAGTGGGGTAATAATAGTCTCTGTTATGAAGTTGTAGGTTGTTATTTACAGTCGGCGATAATAGCTCTTTGAGCTAATACTAATTGTTGACCCAAAAGCCGACTTTAAATAAAGATTATTATTATTATTATTATTATTATTATTATTATTATTATTACTATGTGCAACTACATGTGCTTGTAAGTGTAATGCAGCATTATAAGTGCAATAATTTGCCGCATACTAAATCATACGAAAGATTTAAAATCGTGACTTGGTGAATTTGCAACAAAGGCAGCCTAAATCTCATCAATTATCTAATTTTTACTTTTAAACATTTACAACCACCTGATCAGACAAGGACAAATTAAGATCATTTCATCTTTTAATAGGAATTTCTCCTTAAATATAGAGTAGACTTGAGGTCAAAGTTTATCAGAGTGTTGAGTCTGGATAGTTGAAATTTTCTGCATTAGCCGATTTCACACAAGAGATACTGTACTTTGTTATAATGCAAACACTGCAGTTACTGAAAGTTTTTTCAATTTTTTTTGTCAAAAAAATTGATTTTTAAGTTGTCTAAGGTAAGCAAATGCATTGCATATATAATTTTGCATTAACATTCATTGTGTGAGGAGTAGAAACAATGATAATATATATAATGTCACTGCAGCTTAGTGAGAGCAGTTTTTCATAAACCCATGCAAAATGCTGAAAACATTTACGGTCCTGAAGAAGTTAACCCTTTCAGTCCCAAATTATTTTTTAATAAGAAACATTTTTTTGGCTTGGTACTTTTGTTCAGTATGTCCATCTTGTTTACACATAATAATTATTTTTTTTCTACCTGTGCCCGCGTGCTAAATATAGGATGTATCCCACGGGATACATTGGGATTCAATGGAAGCATAAAATGTGCTTCATTTTGCAACTGCTGATAATTTTTTAAAGTATTTAAGACATTTAGTATGCATGCTATGCTGATCTGTACAAAGTCGTCTCTAAAGTACTGTACCTTGCACAGTTTTTTATGCTATGTAGATTTTCTAGTTTGCCATTTTATCACCATTTTTAGTCTATTGTTATTGACTTAAATTAAAATAACTATTAACAGATCAAATAACTGTCAGTTTTAAAATTTTATTAATTTTAAAGGCAGAAAATATTCTCGTATCCCACGGGATACAACGGGTACGAAAGGGTTAAAGGAAAACAGGACCCATTCTTAAGCTATAGCTCAAAACAATCTAATATATGAAATATTAAAAAAACAAAGAATATACTATTGTTTAAAAAATGACCTAAGTGAAAGGCTAATTACCAAACAAACACAATTTCACATTCACACCATTAGTTCTTCACTGTTACATACATTTCACCATTCTCTAGTAAGACAAACACTAGCTTCTGCATCTCAGAAATGCAACTGCACAAAAACAGATGCTGTACCTCGCAATTCAGATGTGCTAGTTTGTGATGAACTACACACGTTCGACAGCTCATGCGTGAGTACAGCAATTTGAAATTGAATTTTTATTGTAAAACTTGCCTAGTTTTAGTACAACACACTGAATATCTTACAGCAGCACTGTACTTCAATTTTTGTCTTCGCAAACACGTGCAACACGCTCATGGAATGTTTTTGCTGTTGAAAATTATGTTAGTTTGTGATGTCATCAACAGCTGGACTCGGCCGCCGTTAATTAAATTTTTAACCTATTATTTTATTACTAGGCATTATTACTGGTGTTAAAATGTATACTTCTTACCGTAAGGACATGAAAAATCAATCTATTTCCCTTTAAGCACAAAAACGCACGCGCACACGCACCTTGACTAACCATGTTCTTGTTCACCATTTCTTCTTTCTTCATGATCTTAACGGCAAAAATTTGCTTCTCGTTTGTTTTCTTGCAGCCGAGAAACACTTTCCTAGAAAAAAAGAGATCATTCAACTTGTTGCTCAACAGATTGACAGGAATGAGAATGACAAATTGCAAAAAATTCTGAAACAGACCGGGGGTTTTCGGGCCACCTAGGCCCCCAATGGGGTTGAGGAGCAAAGTCCCCATGGAGGTTCAAGGGGGCGAAGCAACAAATTGCAATTTTGTGACCATAGAGAGCCTCTAAGTGGACTTAAAGTATCAATTACCTTGTTTCATGCATAATTTAAAATACCCAACTATCAAGGATACATGATACCTAATTGTCTCAAAAACGCCCAAGTACTGACCGCTCCTATGCAAAAGTATATAAAAACTGTCTGCAATTGACTCAAATAACTCCGCACAATTGATTCTATATTTTTATACATAGAGATATACACGTGGTCACACTGATGTACGTGATGTAAACAAAGTGACGACCTGCCAACTAGCGGTCAACTTGTGAAATAATGTACTGGGTCCGTAAAAATTTTCTCAACGAATTTACGAGATTTACAAAAATGGCACTACTGGTCTTCCAGAAACTCGGAATTACATGTATCCGCGGAAAATTCTCATTCCTGGATTAAGAAAGCGAAGAAACATTCTCATCACTCAAAGGAAAACCGGACGATTGATTAGGCTCAATCTCATTTTCATTTACTGTGGAAAAAATACATTTTCCTGCCTATAAAAGTTGGCAATTGTTTCTAATATTTGAATGATTAGATTGAAAAGTCTAACGGCAACCAAACACAGCTATCGCTTACATCACAAACTAACCACAGTTTGTGCAATGGTGGGCATCTTTCCTGGTCGTCAAGCACGTTTCAGTAAGCAAAGTCTGCTATAGGATGCTGTTATGACGTCACGAAAACGGGATCTACGCACTGACGACACAGACAAACACTACAGCTCATGATCACTCCTATCACGGTACCGCGCATATTTTGTCGGTCGTGTGAATGTGACAAAAAGGTGCCATTGCCAGTCTTAGTGGATTCGCTGACCTGTGCACAGCTTTGAAAGTTTAGCAAAACTTAACTATCCGAGCTAATCATTATTTAATCTAAACTTTGATTCAAAAAACTGCTGTCATAGTTTTCAATATTTTAAAGCATATTTTATTTTGAATTAATGCTTACGCAACTGTAAGGTTTTCAGTTCAGCATATTACCGTATATACTCGCATATAAGCCGAATTTAGAACTATAAAATACAATACTGAAATCAGGGGGTCGGCTTATATGCGCATGAAACAAAATGAACACAAGGACAGACACTAATGCCAATTTTCCAGCCACACATTTTCATCGCTATCTGACTCTTTTTTTGGTTGTGTGTCACCAGTGGTGTATTGGAGGGGGATCGTGGGGGATCGCCGTCCACCCACTTTTTTTTTGAAAAAATTCAAATTTCAATAAATAGGGTGATCCTTGGAGTGGTAGTGACAATGATTTTGAAGGTTTCTAATTATTTTTAAGAACACTACGTTAAATTATAAACAGAAATGTTATAATTTTTTGTGAATAAATAGAAAACAAAATATTTTCTTCTTTATTCATATCAAAATGTATCATTTCTTCTATTTCTTCTAGTATGTAACATAAAAGTAAGCATTTTACATCTTTATAGTAAAAAATTTCTATGAACCAAAAATACCCAATTAACAAAATGTGACAAAAAGGGATCAATTTTGTTGATTGGGTAGGGAGTAAAATTAGACAAGTTGATGGTCGGCTTATATACGTGTTTTTGCAAAAACTGGCCATTTTAAAGCAGTTTTAGGGGGTCGGCTTATATGCGATGTAGGCTTATATGCGAGTATATACGGTACTTAGTTACTACCATGTTTATTAGTTTTGTACATACATGAACTGATGCAATACTAGTGCAAAACAGTCACTTATTCTTTTGAATCTTGCAAGGAAAATTTAAATAGGGGCACCGAGTAACTAATAATTAATATTATATATAATAAGCCTTTCTGCATTTCGTTGTGCACATGCAAAGCAAACCTGTGTGCGCATCAGTTCAGTAACTTTAGTTGTTTTACGTGGACTTTGGTTAATTATGCATTAGTTTGTGCATAGAGTAACTTACTAGCAGGATCTTGCTTGGGAACAAGAAAAAATGAACTAGGTAAGGTTCTAGCTAGCTGTTAAAATTGTTATTATTACAACACCATGGGCTGAGAGGCATCAAGTGTACTCAAATGAGTTGTCTGGTAAATTTAAACTTTGACCTGTTCACGATCATCATCAATCGCTGGAACTATGAAAAGGCTTATTAAGCATAACAGACTGGATCATATATAACAGTACAAGACTAAATGCAAAACAATCTTTCATTTTTGTGTAGATAAATTAGCATGCTACTTAGTAAAATAAATACGCAGCACTTATAATTTACAATATTCCCAAGTTACAGTCGTACTAAATACTCACCCAAATGCTCCTCGACTGATTGGTTTTATCAAGCAAAAATCGTCAATGGTAGGAATCTGAATTAAATAACAAAAACAGTAAATTTTTGGCTCCCATTTTCACTAATAATTTGAAAAACGTTACAGTGAACGACAGTTAGAACAAATACTAATTAAAATCTATATATTAATTCTACTGGTATATATATATATATATATATATATATATATATATATATATATATATAGTGTTTTTTTATATAAGATTCGAGGCTACAGCTTAGACGAGGGCACCATTTGCTGCGATCTATACATCAAACGAAAGATCTCAATCTAGTGGTGTCTCATTGGGGGTTTATTTTTCGAATCGGGCCCACCGGGACGAACAGGGGGCGAAAAACCTCCGAAAATTGGCCATTTTTCGGCCGTTTTTTGCAAAAGTTATACGCCTGAGATCTAAAGAACTGGAGCGGGCCGAGGGTGGTGCTGGCTATGGATAGATAGCCCGTTCAGCGGTGGGTGTAGTAGTTCTACAATAAAGAAATAAAAACCGCAATATTTCCGTACACCACGCGGTACAAAACACCAGGCACAAGGAAAACAAAAATGAAAGAAAATATAAAACATGAAAAAATGGATTTTTCTAATTTCATTCATTGCCAAACTTCTAGATTCAGATTCAGACTCATTTTATTTTCCCTTTTGTACATATCACACTTATATTATTACTAAATTAAAAAATACAATTCAAGGGAAGGTTGGCGAAAACTAAACAGTTATTTAAATCAGCCACCCTTATGATTAGTAAAATTTGTTGGGTTAGCAAATGAGTATATAAGTTTACATTTATATATGTAGTGAATCTAAAGAAAATTATCAAATCAAAAACATGCATAAATGTAAAACAAAACTAAAGTAAAGAGAAACTATAAATTCTGCAAAGCAAAATAAAACAAGCAATATATAATTCTAGCACAGATCCATGAAACTTGCAGTATGCGACCAATAATGGATGCTACGGTATTTTATACCACTGGTATTTTCTACCACTGATAGTAATTAAAAAATTTATAATTTGGTAAATTATAAGACCGAAAGTAAATAGGCCTACATAAAACATGTAAGAATTTGTAAAAACATAAAATGTAGTTGGGCGAATAAGCCCTCCTTTAGCTTCGTTAAACGTGACCGATAAATATAGATGATTATGAGACTTACACTCTGAGACATGGCATCTAATTACAGAACTGAATTACTGGACAGCATAATACCAATATAATGTCAATAAGCTGAAGGAAAATTTGCAAATCATTTAATGCCTAGTATAATAAAAATACACGATAATTATTAATTTACTAATGTTTCAAAATTCGTCTCCGAAAAATCAGCTGAGCGATGAAGCGCAAAACCTCGAATGTTGAAGTACGCGCACGATAAACTGCCTTTTCACAAAGCCCAATTCAATATTGATGGAATCGGTATGTGCACAATTAAAAATAAGAGTAATAATTCTTAGCCACTAAAGTAATATAAAAGAGGCACAAATAAAAACATTTATAAAAATGCTAGTTATCTTCATTTTTATGTTATGATAAAAATAACAAATTGTTATTAATAAAAAATTATGATCATTTATGTCGAAACAATGACTCTAATCGTTGGCAAATAATCCCTTTTCACTGCACATCCTAGGACAACTTTCCAGATTTACTTACTCTACTCATTATTCAAACAGTTGCTGAACAATATCTTACTTTACTAAAACTTTAGTTTAACTACATTTGCAAAACAATTAATGCACGAAGTTATACCAACTCAGCTACGGTATTTTTTATTATTATTTTGCTTTTTTGTTTCAGTTTCGAATTCATTCGCAATATTTCTACTTAAATACTTTTTTTACTGATAATTGCGAATAATAATGATGATAATAGTGATATCTATGATAAGGCAACATCAACGATGATATTGTCATTGTCTGTTCTTTTATTCATTTATTTATCCATTCATCCATAAATTGTCAATTTCAGTTCAATTCTTTCTTAGTCTCACACACTATTGTTCGTTTTGCAAATTTTTACAACA
>JAQGDQ010000874.1:70051-85867 GCA_030141605.1 Tubiluchus corallicola
TTTTATTTTGAGATTATTTGACTATTTGTTCAAACATTGGTTTGTCTGTTTGTTTGTCGATTTACTCGAGTGTACGACATTTCTTCTTGCATCTATTGGAACCTTTGTGTGAAGCAATGTGAGATTCCTAAGCAGTCTAATCAATTGCCAGGCTCAGCAACACTGCACTTCAGCAACCAATCACACGCCGTGGTGTCTCACTATTGCGTATATGCAAAGATAAACATGATTCGCTAGATAATCGTTCTGGAGTTACAAATCTACTTTGTTGCCTTAACGAGTTGACTAAATTTTTTTATAATATAATCGGCATTAATCAATAGACGTAGTTAAAATAAGCTACTTTTGCTTTCGCATCATCTAACTGTGCTTTAAAAATGATTTTTTACACTTCCTGTGAATTTTATTTTCTGGGAAATGACGGTTCTGAGAACAACCTTTTCTGGAAAATGAGTGTTCTGGGAAAAATCTTTTCTGGGAAGTATTTTTTCTGTGAAACAAGTTTACTCCTTTTTTCATGAACCCACTTTCACGGCCTTAAAGGAGTGTTTAATAGGATATCAAACATTTTATGTTTTCGTAAGGCAAAACGATTAAGACTAGGTGTTATCGAAATAAGTTTTGCAAACATCTTAAAACATTGTTGTAATAATTATGTTAAAAATTTATTTCTAAACTTATTAGTCCTGGCTGTATTTAGTGACTGGAGTAAAGGAAAGCTGTGTTAAATAGTGATTTTGATTAAATTGGTGATTAAATTATTAAATTAATAATTCAAGATTAAATGCTTGACGATGCAAGATTAAACTATCGTCGTGGCTAGAAGCCTAGTTAGGTGTGGCATCACGTGATCAGCTGATGTTCGACCGGCTGACTCAGAAGTAAAGATTGATGATGTAATCCTTATGCGCAGAAGCTCACGGCGCATTAGGTAGTTAGACAAAAGTGTTTTGAGGCCCGCACCTCGGGAGAGATTAGGAACTGACTTGAAGACGGAGGGCTGGCATTACTATCCTCTTATATTTACCGTGTTGTGTTTGATGCTAAATAAATGTGCAGTTTATTAAATGAAGTCTTGATAGTTTGCCATGCCCATCGTGGCTACCCCACACGCCACGCAATAAACAACAATAATCAGCAAGCAGTTTTAACCACAAGAATAAACAGACTTTAACGCATCCACTGCACCAATTATTTTACTACTAAGTCCCTTTTCCTTAATAACTTTTCAATGTACATAGAATATTAATAGCAAACTATATATAATATTAGCATTGTTGCATGTGGTTAAAACATAGTAACTACCATCATACTAGTTTTAAAAAAAATAATAGTCAAATATTTTTGCGAAATGAGAATGGAAGACAGGATGATTTTACATACACTACGTGAGTGTTGAGCTCAGCCGTGAGACCAGGACAGGTGGTTGGCCAGGTGTATCATTGGCTTGGTGTAATTAATGAAGATCTCAATTAGATTTAAGATTAGATTAGATTTAATAGATTTATTTCGCAATAAACATATACATTACAGCTTATGGTAGGCCACTAGAATTAGTTACGAAAAAATTACAATATATAGAGATACAATATATACAAATATAAATACGGGTGGGAAGTAATAAAAATATTATTATACTAGAGGGGAAGTCTTTGAAAATGAAAAACAACAAATCGTGATTGAGTGATCAGTTATATGTTTCAAGTAAGTTTAATTTATAATTTTTTTAAAAATATGGACAGCGATTTTGCTTTTTAATAGCTGGAGCAATTGAATTTCATATGTAAGAGCCATTGTGTTTAATAAAAAATTCTAACATTAGTGTTGCACTGTATGTAGTGATAGTTCAGTAGTAACAATTCTGCTGATACAATGTTTGCAGAACTATAAATGAGAGTGCACTAGGAATCATGGTTCTTGCTATTACAACAAGACTTAAGATTTGCGACGAAACGTCTTTTAGGGACCGAAGGGACTGCTAAAATGGTAGGTACCAAGTACCAGCTTTGCGAAGCGACTGTTGGAGCCAATATTCTAGCCATAAGCTGGTGAAGTTTATTCGATGCGATATTATTGGTCTAGTTTATTTTCCGGTGGAAATAAATTCGAATTGAATATCAGTTTACTGCTCCACTACTATAATTAAGTAATATTTAAAAAAACTTGTCATGTCAAACAAATGGAGAAAATAAATGTTCTATGTCTATGTCTATGTCTATGTCAGTTTCTCGCTGCTGTTCGCCCGGTGGATGGCAGCACGGACTTATCGCAAAATGGCACATGTAAATTGTGGTGGATTTGGTTGTATTATTGCAAGAAGTGCTAAGAAGTTGAGTTCTTCTCTGTCGTTTTCTCCATTGAAGTCAGAAGTGTTCAGTCAGTCTTCTTATTGTGTCGCTCGAGCTTTTGCCTTTAAACTGCAGTCGAAGGGATTCCACACATCGTCAGCATGTCGAAAGGAAGGGTTGCCGGAGGGACCCCAAAGGTGGCGTAAATATAACGAGGTCGTATGGAGTCCTCAGAAAGAAGGAGAACCTCGCAGAAATGCTGAAGTATTTCACTTTCGAGAGAATATTAAATATAGTCCGAAAAAAATGTGGTACCTTGCTTGCTGGATTCGAGGAATGTCTGTTGATGAAGCCGTTAAACAACTTTCTTTTCATCCAAAGAAAGGTGCTCACATAATTAAAGATATTTTACTTGAAGCACAAGAACTAGCAGTTAGAGATCACAATGTGGAATATAAATCGAACTTGTGGATAGCTGAATCGTTTGTAGGAAAAGGAATTGTTGTGAAAGGTCTTCGACGCCATGCTAGAGCCCGTTATGGTACTGTACACTATCGTTATTGTCATTATTTTGTTAAATTAGCCGAAGGTTCACCACCTGCATACTATTACAAGCCAGAACTCACGGGATGGGACTACATGGAAGATTACTTAAATGACTGGAGGAGTCGAACAATACATTTCGGCCAGCAAGCTGTACCGGGCATAGCTAAGCATCCAAGAATGAGACCACGAGAAGAAGAGTATTAACAAATATTGCATAGTTTTGGATAGTTGTTCATGCAATAATTCTGTTGCGTTTTGTGTGGATTTACAGTATGCATAAACAGTCGACACTAGTTGCAAAAATCGTCCAATTTATAACGGGCATTCTCACATTTCATATATGCTTTGTAATATGTGTTTGCAGTTGTCGAATTGTTAAGACTTTTTAAATAAGTGAACACCTATGAGTTAAAATACAAATGAGTTAAAGTTATGCAATAAAAATGTAAAACTTCTAGTTTTTTGAGCTAGATTTTTGTGTAAAGTGCTCTTTAGTTACTTAACTATGATGAAACTTCAAAGTCAAATACGTAAACTTAGAAAATTAGAAAATGGATTTGGCGATATGTTTTCGATAATCGATCCTGTATTTTAGTCTACAAAAGTCTTTTTAATTGATAAATAATAACTGATAATTACAGTAGCTCAATGAAAAGTATTTTTTGGTAAAGCGCAAAACATGTACAAACATAGAAAAACAGATTTGCAAATATAGAATATAAAATATATGAACACAAATTATCACTATTTTCAAACCCAAAATTATTTGAATTTAGTATAACTGTTTCATAAAACAGCTTTATACACTTATGGACGCAAATAAATATATTTAGGTGCTTAGATAACAACTGTTTTATAAATATAAATACTGCTTCGGCAACATTTTGGTTGAATAACAACTGTTTTATAAATATAAATACTGCTTCGGCAACATTTTGGTTGGATAACAACTGTTTTATAAATATAAATACTGCTTCGGCAACATTTTGGTTGGATAACAACTGTTTTATAAATATAAATACTGCTTCGGCAACATTTTGGTTGGATAACAACTGTTTTATAAATATAAATACTGCTTCGGCAACATTTTGGTTGGATAACAACTGTTTTATAAATATAAACACTGCTTCGGCAACATTTTGGTTGGATAACAACTGTTTTATAAATATAAACACTGCTTCGGCAACATTTTGGTTGGATAACAACTGTTTTATAAATATAAATACTGCTTCGGCAACATTTTGGTTGGATAACAACTGTTTTATAAATATAAATACTGCTTCGGCAACATTTTGGTTGGATAACAACTGTTTTATAAATATAAATACTGCTTCGGCAACATTTTGGTTGATAACAACTGTTTTATAAATATAAATACTGCTTCGGCAACATTTTGGTTGGATAACAACTGTTTTATAAATATAAATACTGCTTCGGCAACATTTTGGTTGGATAACAACTGTTTTATAAATATAAATACTGCTTCGGCAACATTTTGGTTGGATAACAACTGTTTTATAAATATAAATACTGCTTCGGCAACATTTTGGTTGGATAACAACTGTTTTATAAATATAAATACTGCTTCGGCAACATTTTGGTTGGATAACAACTGTTTTATAAATATAAACCTGCTTCGGCAACATTTTGGTTGGATAACAACTGTTTTATAAATATAAATACTGCTTCGGCAACATTTTGGTTGGATAACAACTGTTTTATAAATATAAATACTGCTTCGGCAACATTTTGGTTGGATAACAACTGTTTTATAAATATAAATACTGCTTCGGCAACATTTTGGTTGGATAACAACTGTTTTATAAATATAAATACTGCTTCGGCAACATTTTGGTTGGATAACAACTGTTTTATAAATATAAATACTGCTTCGGCAACATTTTGGTTGGATAACAACTGTTTTATAAATATAAATACTGCTTCGGCAACATTTTGGTTGGATAACAACTGTTTTATAAATATAAATACTGCTTCGGCAACATTTTGGTTGGATAACAACTGTTTTATAAATATAAATACTGCTTCGGCAACATTTTGGTTGGATAACAACTGTTTTATAAATATAAATACTGCTTCGGCAACATTTTGGTTGGATAACAACTGTTTTATAAATATAAATACTGCTTCGGCAACATTTTGGTTGGATAACAACTGTTTTATAAATATAAATACTGCTTCGGCAACATTTTGGTTGGATAACAACTGTTTTATAAATATAAAGACTGCTTCGGCAACATTTTGTCAATTTTAACGGTGACAATTTGACTCAACACAGGAGTATTTCACAAAACTATGGTTGCTATATGTTAGCATTGAACATTAAATAACACAATCCGACAATAGGATAAACTTTGACTTAAGCAGAACAAAATCAGACCAACTGATTTGTATTTTTATTTATAAATTCACTCATAAATTATTACCACCCTTATTTAATGATTATTTTTGTTTGAATGCTGAAATACTTAATTATAATACAGGATATAGACTTAGATATCACTACATACAGTGTAAAACAAATGTTAGAAAATTTTCTATTAAATATAATGGCCCTTACATGAGGAATTCATTTGAAACATATAACTGATCACTCAATTAAGATTTTTGTTTTTCAAGAAATTGCCTTCTAGGATAACAATATAGTTAATAGTTCCCATCTGCATATATATATGTACATACCTGCAGTGTAGTGAGTGCACACCTCCATATAGTCTAATCAAGTGTTCCCTTCTCCACAAATGCTTAGTGAATGTGTTAAAACGTTAAATTTTAACCTTTTCTGTGTACGGTATTACAGTATTACATTACATTGTACTTACATTGTACATTACATTACATTAATCTACATTACATTGCTTACATTACATTGTACAGTACATCAGTTTACATCGTAATTATGAAATACTAACGCCCACTGTAACTCATTCTAACGGACAGTTATATCGTCAATTTTTTCTCACTATTAATTCTAGTGGCCTAATATAAGCTTGCTTCCCAGGGGTCTAGTGCAGAATTTAAGAATTGTGTTAACTAAGTTTTGATTTTATGTTTGCACTTGTGATGCATAAGTATTTGTTTATTATGCTGAATAAATTGTTTCAATTGAATTGAAAAATGTTAGTTTTAGAAAATAAAAGATATTATTTGTTGGTCCTGATGTAACCAATTAATAATTAAAGCCTAATAAAATGAAATTATTTTGAATTTTTTACCATGTTACCACCAGAGATGGTCAACAATGTGCAGAGGTTCTACATAGTATCTTGTTTTCCTAGTCGCAAGCAGAAATAATGATTTTTTTCCACAACAGCAATAAAAAACGCTAGGATGCGTTCTGCCTTTAAGTGTATGGCACACTTTATTTTCATTCTGTGTGTAGTGAGCCACTATAACTGTCGCCATCTTGTTCCTGACATTGCAAAAATTTTAACTTCTGAAGAAAAGTGGTGGAGAAGTACAGTTAGTTCATAAAATCTCATTTTTGTGAGTTTTTTATTTTATAGCTTTCTCACTGTTTCGCTTGCACTCAGGGTGTAACAGTTCGTAGTCCATGAGGCAGTCCTTTATTTTCGGGTAGCAATTAATCTTTTTTTCAAAACTATTACGATAAAATGATTATAGATGAGTATTTTGCGTGTTAGAGAAGAAGGAATGAATAACAAAGTCATTTAATAATAAGCAATATTGTAAATATGCTGTACTGCGCTCGTTGAAAGCGGCGGTATATTCGCAATGCTGCTGAAAAACTTTCACAAAGAGCTCCCATGTTGGGTCACGATTTTTTGAGAAAAGTTCTGAGATGAAATTAATAAGTCATAATTACCCTGCTTTAGAAATATTACTGCAGTATTAACGTTATATTTAGTATTTACAGTCAGTCAACGAGCGTATTTTAAAAACACATGAATAAGCTGGAGCCATAAAACATAATGTGTGGGATTTTTTGTAAGTGTGGTTGGCCGTCCTACACTCGCATTATTTAGGCTACTGTTAATTTAGTCATTCGTTACGTCCGCCTCGTTCATTAAAATAATAAGTACTGATGTAAATGTTGTTTGTAATCTTAATATGAAAAAGTAAATATAATAATGTGGCAAGACGAGACCCGGGCTTTCTACGTTTCACACTCATTTCTATTTGAAATGGTTGACAGCTCTGCCGTTAGCTATTCCAGTAATGTGATTCATGTAGGAATTCTACTTGAGATTACTGGAAATCATTGCTTCTAAGTTCTTGATGTGACTCTTTTAAACTATTTGAACACTACTAAAAGTAAGGGGTTGTTGGTTAGGGCATATTCTGAGCAAACACATTTATTACATTTAAGGCTCATCAACCATTTGTTGCACCAGTCTAAGATTTCATTCATGTCGTTTTATAATTAGGCAAAAAGGCTTTAAATTATCAAGAAAAGGAGGAACCTATGCAATAGCTACTTGTCTAATATTTCTTGTTTATTTCTACCTCAGAATGGATTATTTTTTATCCATTCTTTCTATCCTTCCTGTTTTGTATTTTCATTCTTTGTTTTTCCATTTGCTGTCTCCCTTTTTTCTTGCATTGTGACTGCAGTTTCAATATTTGTGAGTAAAACTGTGCTGCAGTTTAACGGACTTGAGAACAATTGAATTGCAGTAAATCTCTTCACAGTTCCAGCGATTGATGATGATTGTGAAAAGGTCAAAGACAAAGTGTACCAGACAACGCACCTTGACAACACCTCGTAGCCCATGCGATTGTAATAGTAACAGTTTTAACAGCTAACTAGAATGTTATGTAATTCATTTTTTATTGTTCCTAGCAAGATCCGGCTAGTAAATCACTGTACACACAGACTAATGCATAATTAAGTAAAATCCATGTAAAACAATTGAAGTTACTGAACTGATACAGCAGACAGCTTTGCTTTACACACGTCAAAAAACTGTGAAAAGGCTTACTGCAATTTCTGCCTGTTTATAAAAATTCATAAGGAATTTGCACTCACTTTACAGGGATCTGTATGATGGTCTAACCCTCAAACCGACATGTCCGACGATGAACAGGTGACAGAGGATGGTGACGGTAGCCAGGGGGCAAAAAAGCGAAAACTTTCAAATCCCGACAACGAAGGTACAAACAGCACGTCTGATTCTGCACCGGTCGTGGAGACCAGGGTTCCGGAACCGGTAACGTATTAGAATTTTATTTGTTTGCACAATTTGGCATGACACATAACATTGTTAATTCTTAGACTTGCACACGTAGAGTTGAGATGGTTAGGCTTTTTAACTAACCGTTTAACCCAGGGGTGTGCAAATTATCTGACTAGCCGGGCCACATTAAACTTTCCCGCAATTCCTGCGGGCCACAGGCACTTTGATCAAGGAGTCAAGTACAGAAAGGCCTAATAACGATTTTTTGCATCCGACCTGCATACATCATTACTACTACACTCAAGAAACTATTTTAGAAGTTATTAAAATTGATATTACAAACCATATATTTCTACTTTCAGGACAGATAGTGGTAATTTCATTACAATGCATATTAGTAATCACACAGTCTGTGTAGAACAGTGACATTAAGCTACAACCGTCTTGTAAGGGTTAATGGCATCCAATCTAGTAGAAAAAGCTACCCGCACTATCTTTGGGATCGTGGCACGGACTTCAGCTGGATACACTCAATTAATCGCCCGGGCCGCACTTTCATTAGGTTGACAAATCTCTTCGCGGCCGCACAAATTCTCTCGGCGGGCCACAAGTGGCCCGCGTTCCACAATTTGCACACCCCTGGTTTAACCGCTACTAATTGCGGTTTGGTTAACCATTTAATCATTCCTAATGATGTCATACATATAAGAAAATAGTCTTAATAGTCTTTCTATCTTTTATATCATCTCATATATGAGCTTCATTCATTACATCATTCCATTTTGAAGCACTAAATGTTTTCTTTATCATACAATTCACTTCAAATATCTCTTATATTAATATTCTTGGTATCTTAATATATATATATATATAAGATTCGAGGCTACAGCCCGGACGAGGGCACCATTTGCGGCGATCTATATATCAAACGAAAGGTCTCGATCTAGTGTCGTGCCATTGATGGTTTATTTTTCGAATCGGGCCCACCGGGAGGAACGGGGGGCGAAAAACCTCCAAAAATGGCCATTTTTCGGCCGTTTTTTGCAAAAGTTATACGGCTGAGATGTAGAGAACGGGAACGGGCCGAGGGGGGTGCTGGGTATGGATAGATAGCCCGTTCAGCGGTGGGTGTAGTAGGCATATTTAGAATTCCCGAGAGGACCACGGTGCCCCGCAACGGGCGTTTTCCCGGACACAACTCGCGATTTTTTTCGAAATTTTGACCAAACAGCCTGCGGAAAAAACGTTTTAGCGGCGCCCGGTGGGACTCTCGGAAGGAGATATATAGCTCTTTACAAAGAGGAAGGACAGGGCTACACGATGATGTGGGTTATATTTTAGGGCAGGTCCACCGAGAGGAGTACCGACGAGTTAATTAGCTGTTCTATTTTCGGCGATTTTCGCTTAGAAAACTGTTGTGACGAATTCCATTGTGCTGACGTCATCCATTATTGCTTATAGCTTTAATTCAGCAAAAAGCTGCTTTGCGTTAGTTAAACATACAGTAGGCACGAGTACAGGTTTTGCGTTAGGTAAGTAGGCAGGATGTTACGGGCTTTGCGTTATACATGAGGACTAGGTAGGATGTTCGCGTATTATTAATTACACGTGTATTTATACGCAAAATCTTTTGCGGGGCCTTTGCTAGTTCAGATTATTTTCATTGCTTTTTGTTTCTTTCACAATGTGGGACAATCTATCAAGCCCTGCTTTTTGATTGCCCGCAACACATTTACATTTTTATATAGGTGAACAGTGTTTGAGGCTTTTCCTGTGCAGTATTTCTTATTTGTATCATGTTCATTGTAAGCCCTTTCACTAGATATTGTAAATGTGTAATGTGAAATAAATGACTTATGACTAAAAGTCATTTCGCAAGTTTAACCCTTGCCCTGCAACATTTATAATGTAAAATTATACAGAAATTTGGAAGTTTACAAAAGCCTTAAATTCAGTGAACTGTTATGCAGTTTCACTTTCACTGTAAAAGCTCACGTTATAAAATGCTCCTGTTCCCCTTTACGCTCGCCCGCCCGCCATTAATTAAGTTTTTAATCTATTATTTAATTATCAGAAACGCTTTTGTAGTATCAATTGTGTTAAAATGTACAGTTTCCATCGGACTTGAAAATGGGGTAGTTGTTGTGGAGATCGCTGGCATCTATTAGAATTAAATAGAACATTGTAGTATGTTCCGTTAGAATAATCGTCTTACCGTGTAGAATGTTCTGGAAAGAAACTTTTAGAAGCTTCTCGGGCACGCTATATAAGGCGAAGCAGGCCGCTGAGACAGACACACAGATTCGCAGGGACGTCACTTACATATTCTCTTGTATACTTGCATTTTCAGATACACTCAAACGTTTTGCAGATTTTCACGTTTACTGTAATCATTTTACGTTCCTTCATACTTTTGTGTTGTAGAATTCTCGCTTAATAATAAACTAGTTTAATTTGATGAAGTGTTTTCTGGTTTTCTCTACGAGCCTTCCGAGAGAAACAAAACACAACAGTTGTATATGAAAAATCATCCTGTCTTCCTTTCATTTTTTTACCAAGAATATTTTTCTTTAGCCTACCGTATCCTGGGAAGAACAGAGTTTGTTTAATCTGAACAAAGACGAGTTGATAACTTTAGTCATCCTTCGCGGTAAAGAGATAAAACGACTAAAGGAGGAGAGCGAACTTCTCCGAGAGCTTAACTTCCAACTTCAGAAAGGTACGTGCTTCTCAAAGTGATTTGTGACAATTGAGCAGCTAAGTATTGATCATTGATTATTGATCAGCTGAGTAGCGATGATAATTGATCATCGCGATTATTGTAGATTACTTTTTAACTCTTTCAGGATCGTAAGACTTCACTGCATTTTGCATGGCTTCATAAAAAACTGTTCTTACTAAGAAGAGATTACATTATATTTGATAATTTTTGTAGGTTTCTACCCCTCACACAATGGACTTTCATGCAAAACATACATACATGAAATTCATTTGCTTACTTTAGACAAATTAAAAAGCGATTTTTGACTAAAAAATTGAAAAAAGTTTTCAGTAACTGCAGTGTTTGCACGTAACAATGTACAGTATCACTTGTGTGAAATCAGCTAATGTAGAAAATTTCAACTATCCAGACACAACACTCTGATACATTATGGCCTCAAGTCTATTCTATTTTTAAGGAGAAATTCCTGTTAAATAATGAAACGACCTTAATTTGTCCTTGGCTGATCGGTTAGTTTTTCCTGGAGCTCTGTAAAAGCTGTTAATTAGCTGTGGCAGCTTCGTGAAAAAAATGTAACGTTAAATCTCATTTTTCTCGTTTGTGGTTTCAGTTCTCTTTTAGATCTTGATCTTCCTCAACTACGGAAAGACTAATTACTAGTTTTGTATTAAAGGAAAACCGGACTAATTAGATCAAAATAAAGTAAGCTTTAGCATAGTGAAAACTACAACAGCTTTGTTAAGTTAAAGCTTAGATTAAATAATAATTACCCAGTAGTTAATTGTTGGTAAACTTCCAAAGCTACGTGCGGCTCAGCGAATCCACTGAGACTGGCAGTGGCACCTCTTGTCGACAAATAGGCGCGGTACCGTGATAAGCATGATCATGAACTGCAGTGTTCGTCTTGTGACGTCAGTGTGACATAGAGCTCATTTTCATTACATCATATCAGTGTCTTATTGCAAGAAATCTTCGCTTACACAAACGCGCTTGACACGCAGGGAAGATGCCTACCATTGAACAAGCTGTGGTGAGTTTGTGACGTATGTGATACCCGTGTTTGGTTGCCATTAATTAACTTTCCAAGCTAATTATTCAAATATTAGAAGCAATTGCTAACTTTTATAGGCAAGAAAGTGTATATTTTTGGACAGTAAATTAAAATGAGATTTAGTTTAATCAATCATTCAGCTTTATTCAAGGCACTTTGTTAAACTTTGGTGCTTAAAATTTCAGGGCTTCCCAGTTTATCAAGAGATTTGTTGAGGACGGCAGAAATCTTGAAAGAATCTCATCCCTCTGTGTATTTAAAAGGATCATCATCAGCTGAGTCTCACGACGGCAGATCCAACGATTATGGCTCCTTGCTGTCCAATTACCTTCCGAGACAATCTAGTCACGTGTCCGCTATGTATGGAGCGAATCCTGGTCACGAAGTGTTGCGGGACCTCTTGTCGCCCGCGAACGACGTGCGTAAGAATAACGACGTAAACCAGGGCAGCTCGCTTCACAAAAGAGGTGCACTTTCTCCCGGCTTGATTTGCACAACAGCCGGTGGTAATAATCCGCGTGTTCCGGTGCACGGTGGCACGGTGGAGCAGCTAGCGGCCATGGCGCAGCTGTCTCAAGCTAGTGTGGCATGCGATAGATATCTAGCCGCGGTCAATTCGGCTTTAGTAAACGGCTACGGGGGTCAGACGTGTGCAACTTATTCAACTAGTCCCACCTTACAACAGATGCGTCCGCCGATGGTACCGCCTTTATCACATTTCTCTCTCGCCGGCCCAAAAATGCCGACGTCGGTGCACTCCGTCGGCAAGAGTATAAACGACATTGCGAATGCCTTGCGCGTGCCGTTGATGGGGTCACCAGACTCTCAGCCTAGTCCGAGTACGTCGTTGAAATGCAGTAACACGCAAGAAGTCTCTTCGGTTGGAAGCAACAATGCGAGTAACAACAGCTCTTGTTTCTCTCCGCCGGATTTGGCTCCAGATGACCAAACACTTGCCGAAGATGATGAAATGGTACTGATATAATTAATAATATTAATATGCTTAAGCAGTTTTTTTTCCGCTAGTGCCTACAACTGTTTAATTGTGTACTTGCCTAGCAAAATCGTCCGTAAGTCGGCAGTTAAGCTTTTCTAGTTATTCACACGTCCTGAATCTCCATTTCATGAAGATCATTTTGATACCAAGTTCATCACTTTATGTTATTTCTAAGCTGAGATAATCCACGTTGAAGTTGAGGTGCAGGTTGCACACTGAAAAACATAATCTTGAGAAAATCGCTGTTAAAGTCAGCCATTGTTTTTTGTCGTGTTGCTGCAAAACACTTAGCAACTGCACAAATGTTAGTTACTACGGACTTTGCAAGAACACACAGAGGTTATGTTTAAATCCAGTAGATGACTCTTCCTGACGAAGATTTAGGTTTGGCAACAGAAAAAAACTGAAGCAAAATGACTGCTTCCTCAAGCTACTATCAGAGTTTGAATATACAAGTTTTTTACAATTGCAGGACTAGTTTCTGGCCAGTAAAGTGGGTACAGAGTTATAAAATAAAATTTTTAGTATTTTTAAACATTTTCTTGATAATTTGATGCTGTATGTAAAATTCCAAAATATTTAGAACTTGTTTTCATAAAAGAGAGAGAGAGAGAGAGAGCGAGAGAGAGAGAGAGAGAGAGAGAGAGAGAGAGAGAGAGAGAAACAAAAAAATTGACTTTTGACCAAATTTTTGATGCATTCCACTTTGACTATGGCGACTTATGGACGGTTTCGGTTTGCAAGCACGCAACTTTAACAACGTATGCTGTGTTCATTTTAATTGTACAAACAGACGTTGTCCAAGTTTCGTTTTGATATCTATGTGCAAAGTTCTTCATTGTTTCTGTGCCGTTAAGATTATTAAATAAGAATTGAATTGTGAGCAGTGGAGAGCATAGAACCTTTGAGTTTGAACATTCGAATTCGATTCAAACCTGAAATTATAGATTCGAATAATTCAGCACTTCGGCCACGTACATTCTTTATCATTAAAATATTTAAAGCATCATCCAATTAGTGCAATTTAGCTGCAGTTTCTGTGCAAAATTTTTAACAAACTAATAATGGTTTTACTGCAGAACAAAAGCAAGCAATATGCATCATCTTTGTAAGACAACTTTTTACTAATGTTTCAAAAACGTGTTCAAAAATCTTTCGAACTCAATTTATTTGAATTCGATGCAGATTCGACATACTGAAATTCGGTTCGATTCAAATTCCAAAGGCACGAATTTGATTCGATTAGAATTTGTTTGCTGGTAGAGAATGTTCACCCCCTGATTAGGACTAATCGCTTATTAAATTTGCCATTTTACGACTGATAAACGGCGTGCATAAGATTATGGATATGTATAAAATAAATAAAATAGCTTATTTTATGGATTTTTGAAATTTTATTTTATGGATATCAATAAAATAAGAAATAGACTATATCTGGAACGAGATGCCCAGGGGGAAATCAATTAAAAAGTAAAAACAGGAGGCTTGAAACGTGTTTTTAAACACGCAGGACTTAGTTTTAATTTTATCGGTTTCATATCACTTCAAATTTAATCAAATTTTACAAGACAATGCCTTGTAATTCATCACTTCAGTTCAAATAATTCATCTATTTGGTACGAATGTAGAATGCCCTCTAGGCTGAAGTTTCCGATCCAATGCCTGTATTCAGTTTTGATTGCCTTATTTTGTACAAAGATCACAAAAAAAATTTTTTTTTTATTTTATGCATTTCTTATTTTATGGATTTTTTAAATTTTATTTTATGGATTTTTGGTCTTATTTTATGGATATCCATAATTTTATGCAGCCTGCTTATAAACATTTGGTAAACCGTATCCCTTGGGAAAACATTCCGAATGTTTTGCTTTTGTAGGTGGAGTTGTCTCCTAGTGTGAGTATCTCTCGTCGTCAGCTAGACTACTGCAATACAGCATGGACGTACACGCGCTTAGTCAGACAGTTAATGATAGCCTTGTTTGATCGCCAGACTTTGGCTTCTTCATCTGTGATGGGTCGACGACCTACAGTTCTCAAAGATGCTGATGCTAAACCTGCCCTTGATGCACTAAAGAGGGATGCAATTATCAGTGAGCTATTCTTCTCTTTTTAATTGTTTCTTCTTTTTAATTGTTTTTTATTGAACGAGAAGTAAGTCCCAGGGATGAGAATTTTCCAAGTTTTTGGAAGACCGGTAGTGCCATTTTTGTAAATCGTGTAAATTCGTCGAGAAAATGTTTACGGACCCAGTACATTATTTCACAAGCTGACCGCTAGGTGGCAGGCCGTCACTTTGTTTGCATCACGTACATCAGTGTAACCACGTGTATATCTCTATGTATAAAAATATAGAATCAATTGTGTGGAGTTATTTGAGTCAATTGCAGACAGTTTTTATACTTTTGCATAGGAGCAGCCAGTACTTAGGCATTTTTGAGACAATTAGGTATCATGTATCCTTGATAGTTGAGTATTTTAAATTATGCATGAAACAAGGTAACTGATATTTTAAGTCCACTTAGAGGCTCTCTATGGTCACAAAATTGAATTGGCTTCGCCTCCTTTGAACTCCCATGGGGGCCTAGACGGCCCCCAAAGCTCCGACCTGTTTCAGAGTTTTTGTAATTTGTCATTCTCATCCCTGCAAATCCTCGCTGAATGACCCCCCCCCCCCGTTTAACAACGTTTCATTTCAATGGCGCTAAACATTTGACTCTTTTTTCACTTAACAACACACGACAATTCAGTAGAAATATGAATAAGACTCCGAAAACGTTGATTTATATGATTTAAGCAGCACCGATTTTTGCGTCTGGAACGTAGTCCCAAACTCTTGTCTTTGTTTAACATGTTTCACTTAACATCTTTGTCTTTGTTTAACGACGTTTCACTTAACATCTTTGACTTTGTTTAACATGTTTCACTTAACATCTTTGTCTTTGTTTAACGATGTTTCACTTAACATCTTTGACTTTGTTTAACATGTTTCACTTAACATCTTTGTCTTTGTTTAACGATGTTTCACTTAACATATTTGTCTTTGTTTAACATGTTTC
>JAQGDQ010000693.1:0-111450 GCA_030141605.1 Tubiluchus corallicola
TGGTTCAGTTTCAATTTTTCTTCTTCTTTTAGCTGTAGATTATTTAGGTGTAGATGTTTAAGTGCACACTGTCAATTTGTACTGGTCACTAAAAACTTGTACAAGTTTTTAGTGACCAGTAAACTTGAACTGCAGCAATCTGTGTGGCACTGGAAAACGGTATGAAAACCAGCTTCAGAAAGTTTTTGTTACTTGAGGTTTAATACTGAAATGCTACCTACTAGATACTGCTTAATGATCGTAGGATCGGTGTCTTGTCTTGGGATTGTGATGTTGCATGTTGCAAGCACCATAATATGAGTACTTGAAATCAAAGGTGCACTGTTCACCCATATGATATTCTATTTTTGTATTTTAGAAAATTGGTGAGGATATTCAGTCACATGAACCATCAGTGACAAAGTTACTAGAGAGAGCTGCCAACCTGCTTGAAGTGAAAACCGACGAGTCAATAAAGACAAGTGTACAACAAGTTAAAGAGCAGTACGAGAGTCTGAGCAACCAAAACCAGGTAATCCAGTGTAATTATTACCTAGTCTTGCTAGTTGTCAGAAGCTTCTGGGTTCAATTCTTAAAGGAACCTCTATTTTTTTACCAGCGTATCAATAATTATAATTGTTTGAAACAATTTTGGCTTTTTGATTTTGTTTATAAAACATTAAGTATAAAAAGATGATTGATTTCTGGCACTTCAGGGAGCCTAAACTCATTTGAATTTGCTTATTTCACATTTCTAAAGACATTGTTCAATATACGAAATCTTACATCTAATGAAAGTCATCTTGGCACCTAAAAAAGGAGTTCTTCACATGAGGACGGTTGATATGTGTAGAACTAATGTGTATTAAATTTTAAATCTTCAACAGACCATTATTTTAATTATCCAGTTTTGCAGAATAAACCAGCTTCAGAAAGTTTTTGTTACTTGAGGTTTAATACTGAAATGCTACCTACTAGATACTGCTTAATGATCGTAGGATCGGTGTCTTGTCTTGGGATTGTGATGTTGCATGTTGCAAGCACCATAATATGAGTACTTGAAATCAAAGGTGCACTGTTCACCCATATGATATTCTATTTTTGTATTTTAGAAAATTGGTGAGGATATTCAGTCACATGAACCATCAGTGACAAAGTTACTAGAGAGAGCTGCCAACCTGCTTGAAGTGAAAACCGACGAGTCAATAAAGACAAGTGTACAACAAGTTAAAGAGCAGTACGAGAGTCTGAGCAACCAAAACCAGGTAATCCAGTGTAATTATTACCTAGTCTTGCTAGTTGTCAGAAGCTTCTGGGTTCAATTCTTAAAGGAACCTCTATTTTTTTACCAGCGTATCAATAATTATAATTGTTTGAAACAATTTTGGCTTTTTGATTTTGTTTATAAAACATTAAGTATAAAAAGATGATTGATTTCTGGCACTTCAGGGAGCCTAAACTCATTTGAATTTGCTTATTTCACATTTCTAAAGACATTGTTCAATATACGAAATCTTACATCTAATGAAAGTCATCTTGGCACCTAAAAAAGGAGTTCTTCACATGAGGACGGTTGATATGTGTAGAACTAATGTGTATTAAATTTTAAATCTTCAACAGACCATTATTTTAATTATCCAGTTTTGCAGAATGTATTAAAGAAATTTAAAAATAGTTGTTGTGTTGTTGCAGTTAAATGGAGATGAAAATGTGTTTCTAAGACGTTACAGTACTTTTGTCTTACTATATGTAGGCCTATGTATATTAACTGTGATTCTGGCACTTTTACTGGCACTTGTTCAAGACATGTCGTTGTTTCTTAGGTTCTGCAAGTGAAATGCACTCAGTACATCTCGGATCATGAAAAGTTCCGAGATGCATATAAAAATGTCAGTGAGTGGATAAACTCGGCCAAGGCTGAGCTTAAATTATGCGATAATGTAACAGGAAGCAAGTCTGATACTGTCAGCAATAAAGATTCACTGGAGGTAAAATTTAAAATAACGTTATAGGCTAATGTAATTTAGCAACATTTACGGCTCATTTTTTGACGATGTACTATGGATTTGTAAATTTAAAAAAGTATGGTACTCTTTTTGTGAATGTGAAGTGAATTGGGCAAAAATAAAAATAATTTTTTTGGTGGTCAGGTCAATTTTCGAGTTACTGCATGAATCATTTATTTATTTGTGAATTTAACTGGTTCAACAAATATCGGAGATGTATTTTGTGCTTTAGTTGCTGGCAACTAAATTACCAGAAGGTGAAAACAGACTCTCATCTGTGACAGAGCTAGGACATGTTGTTTTGGAGGAAACTTCACCAAACGGTCACCCGGTGATTTGTCAAAATCAGGTGGAACTACAAAGTGCATGGGAGCAGTTGAATGCTGACATGGAGTCGACTAGAAGTCTGTTGACAGAATGTATTATTAACTGGCAAGACTATGAAGATATCAGGACTTCATTTTCTGATTGGCTGTTAGCAAAAGAAGAGGAGCTAAACACATACGAATCAAACCCGTTGCCAGTTGAAACTGCTGTTTCCATGATCAATGTAAGCTTTTAGGTTATTTTGAATCGTTCTAAAATGTTATCACCTGGTACTATTGAATGTTTGTGTCAATTTTGTCTGGACTACATTGATTCATTGTGTGGGCTTTTTTTAATTTAATCAATTCCTTAGCAATAGCACATTAATGAGATTTATTGAATCAGAACACCAAAGTATAGGTACTTCACATTAAGTATGTAATGAATATTTTTGCTTATTTCAATTATTTAATTTATATGAAAATATTTATTGTCAACTTGATCACTATTTTACATGAAATAAACTATTACCAGCGCCGTTTACAGCTCTTGTATGACATCTGCTAAAATTATTAATGATCTAACAATGTAGTGCATCCTCTATTTGTACAAAAAATTACTTGCATCTGAGTCTGACAGCTTGAGTTTAAAGTATGTAACTCCTACTTCATATTGCTAGGCAGGGAACCGAGGCAAGACTAAGTTGTTTTTAAAAAATAAACAGAATCTTCATTCATATAATCTACTGCATTTCGTAAATTTTGTGTTTGCCATTGTAATTAAGAATTACGGTATAAATGTATTTATTTTAATTTGATTTATTTTATATTTCGTCTATGGGATAGGATTTGAAGACAGAATGGCAATCTAAGAAAGACGATGTCGAGAAATTGCGTGAAGTGAGTGAACATTTGCTAGATCGATACGGCTGTGATTCAACTCCTCGTGTGGAGGTGGCATTACTGTGTAATAGATACTCTTCTCTACAGGAAACAATACAGGTATTTTACCTCTGGTTTTATGCAAAAGCTAAAATCCCTTTGTGGCATTATATTGTTGTTTTTGCTTTTACTGGCATGTATCGCACACTGTTATTTCTTAAGATCCTATTATAAACCGCTGATTTAGTTAAAAATTAATATTACAGTGATTTAGAACTATCAGACAACTAAATTTATTACTACAGTAGGCACCGTTTAATAGACTCTGGGACCGACGTGTTCTGACTCAATTAACAGACTGAACCTTTTAACCGATGGGTGTAGCATTGCAGGTATTGGAAGTATGAGTCATCAGTTTACTATGCACTGCAAAGGTTTTAATGAATTTTAGAAATAAAGTAATGCCTAAATTCATTTGTGCAGCTAAAAAATAGAATTTTTTTTTTAAAATATTAACTTATGTATGTGAATTAGCAATAAATTAAAAAGTATACTTTTCTAAATCACAGACTATTCTAAGTTTGTTTATTTACAAAAATTCCTTCAAAGTCGGCTGCTTCATTTTCTCGCGAAGAATTTGGCCCACAAAGTTCTCGTAATTGTAAAAACGTTGAAAATCTGTTGTTGTGCGTGACTAAAACAGTTCTGGATCTTCTGCTCCCTTACATTGCTCTTATTTACTATACGATGTTTACCGGCTGATTACTGTACCTGCATCTTTGACTGTTAACTCATTAAGCCTGAAAGCGTGATTGGCAACCAAAGGAAACCACTAGGTAAGTGATTAAATGTTTAGCTTCCAGAAATTCTTTGGGTAACAGTGGGCGAGCGGGTAACAGATTCAAAGCAAAACCGCTACGCCAGCATATTAGCACATGATAAACGTACCTGCTTACAAACAAAACGGTACGAAACATGATTGTTTCTGTATACGTAGTGCACAAAAGGAAAGTAAAGATGACATAAAAGTAGGAAAGGCTCTTTTGGCACATACAAAAGTCTTATTTTAAGTCGAGTCAATGTTGAGTCAATTACCGATAGTTTTGTGTATATTTGAATAGAAGCGGCCCGTTCCCGGCGTTTTTGAGTGAAGTAAGTGTTTGAGTCTACTAACCGTGAGTCTATTAAGCGGCGCCTACTGTAGATTTTTCTGTGTGGAGTTCTCGCACTGCAAAACTGGTACACTGTAATTACGTAATGTTATCTGACTTACGTTTTTCTAAACTAATTTTACTTTTTGCTTTATTTTATCTGCTTGCGTACTTATACAAAGCATTGTATTAGACAAATTCTATTTCTTTGCATTTCATTTTTTATAACAACAGTTTAAGAATATGGATTAGTTCACACTTTGTCATGATGTTGTTATGTTTTTAGTTTAATACGACATCAAATCTCAATTATATTTTTATATTTCGTTATGTGTTCAGCTGACACATTGAACTTCATCCATTTGCAGAAACAGCTGATTCAAGCAAAAGCAAAGTATGATGCAATGAACATGTTACTTCAACAGCATGAGACTTACTTGAATGAAGTTGAACCTGTTGATGTTGGACAGCCAGTTAAAGCAACTACAGCTGAAGACGTGCAAAAATTGCTTGTTCATAAACAGGTGAAAGATTTATATTTGGTACCAGTCTTTGCAATGAGAGCAGTTCTTTCTGTGTAGTTCGCAAAACTTTTTAGCAATCATTATAATTCAAATTTAGCAGCAAGAATGTGGTTATGATTGGTGTCACATGTACTCGCAGCATTTTACTCCTTTTTGTTTTTAATTATTAGCAGCTGCTTGATTTAAAACTTTTATGAGGCCACTTTAGGTGTTTGTGTTTCTGTGATGTCTTTTGTCATTATTGATTTTTTATTTACTCTTGTTTAGGAACTCTTAGAGCAAGTCAACAATCGTAGACAAGATTTATTAGCAGCTTTGGAACAAGCAGGGCCCTTGGGTGATGGTAATTTGCAAGGCACGAGTAATAACGTTACTCAGAAATATGATGACCTGATTAAATCTGTAAGTTTTGCTTCATTTTTCTATAATATTATTTTGATTTGTGTATGTTATTGATTTTGAATGGAATATAAGCATTCATGTACAGCTGCACACACTGTGCATAAGTTTTTTTCTTAAGGCAGACTGGGCGGCAGTCTGCTGGTCACAATAAGCACATAACCTTTGCATCACTATGAGCATGCTACAAATGTTCTTTAAAATTATTGTTAATGAAAGTTGAATTGTTTGCAAGTTATTGTATCAGCTCTGTTTTCTGTAGCTTGAGCAGAGAATGCATGAGATTAGAGAAGCATTCTTAAACTGGGCTGATTATCAGAAGTTGAAATCTGATGTGGAAACCGTGGTGCTTCCGCATATTCCGCAAGTGCAAGAACTGGAGACACATCCACTATATCTAAGTGCAGAAAAACTTAACTCTGAAATACAGCAAATACAGGTATGTACTTAACAGCGCAAATAAAATTTAGAAGTTAATAAAAGAAAAATTATTTTTCATGCCAGCAAGCTCTTCAGCAGAATAATTAATAGTAACCACTTTATGTGACATTTAAATACCAACTATCAAAAGTGGAACGGCAAGAAAAAGAGCAGAAATTTTAACAGTTAATCAATTATTTTCTGAATACAGGATGTAGAAGAAGAGCTTTCTGAGACGGGAATGTTATTTGGTGAACTGGAGCGAATGTACTCAAACCTTTGTCCTGATCGTGACGTCTCTGAGGACCCTGATCAGTTGGAACTAAGGGCTACCTGGACCGACCTTAAAAACAGAGCTAATTCATTACAGCAGAAGTGCGAGAGGTATGAAACTATTCATTTAATTCATTCAACAAATATGACATTAAAAACTAATATTCTAATATCTATGATATATCAGTGTAAGTTGTACATTAATTTTTATATAGTCATCTGTTACCAATGATGTCTTACTTTGTGTTTACTATTTCAAAGCTTGTACTGAGTTGTTCCGTATAATATAAGAGTGGAAGTGCAAACAATCACTAGCAGTGACTGTGCGTTTCTTGGCTTCAGTGTTTAACACTTACTCCATATTATGTTCATTGTCTTCATTGATGCTTTCACTATAAGGCCAAAAGACATGCAAAAGGGGCATTCTCCATCAATGCTAACTAGAATGCTTTTGTAAGTAACGCAGATAAGCTATGCTCCATTACTTACAAGGGCATTCCAATATGCTTTGATAGAATATGCCCACCGCTGTTCATTTTGGACAATATAAAGGAAAAATAGCTAAATAAAATTTTGGCTGCTGGGCAGGAAGCAGGTTTTCCAGTTGAACCCATTAATGAAGCATGATAGCGTTTGATGACTGTTTGCTCTTCCATAGCTACATCTTGTACTATTGAACTTTTTTATGAGGATTCAGTATCAATTTCACACCAAAACCTCTATGTTGTATATTGTTAACTATTTTGTCTAACAGGTGTCAGGAACTGACAATTGAATTTGAAAAGCTCGCTGATCACATCGAATCAAAATGGGTGGAACTGGAAAAGGAAGTTTTTGCCATAAAACATGATGAGAACATGCCTGATCAAGAGAAGATTAAAAATCTTGAGGTAAAATTGTTTTAATTTTTTTCTGGTTAAAATCAGAGTTGCCTAAGGTTTTTCAATACTTTAAAATTAAAGCTGCTTTCATAGCTGAGAACTAAGCTCTGCTAAATAATATTATCTTAGTGAGTGTCATTTTGCTTCATTTTTTTATGATTTTTTGTTATCCATTGTAGGTTATTTTGGATAAAATGCAGCCTATTCAGACTAGCTTAGATTCTCTTAAAATTACTGCTGCCGAATTGGTTCCTCTGCTGAATTCTACTGATGCACAGCAAGTTGAGAATATCATCAGGTTTGACTCCCAATATTATTTTTATGCAAGTGCAAGCAGGACAGAAGGATCTAGTGCAATTAGTTTCTATGTGTACTTTATTTTGGGACTATAACGTTCCTAATTTTCTGTAGTCTTACAAAACATAAATTAACATAGTTTAATAATTTTTCAACAGATGAGTTTGCTCAGCCCATTAATTGTATGTCGTTTGTATGTATCCCTTTATGCTATTTCACTTCAGAATGGACTATCCAGTGTTTACCTGGAAATTAGGCATTACCATACTGAGCATTTGATATCTTTAATGTATGACTATTTATTAAAAATTATTAGTGTTTTGATAAACGTGATTTTCTTGTCTCCAAATTTTTGTCTTTTTAAACAATTTTTAAACCCAGAAAACAACATAAACTTTAAAGAGATTTAGTGAGAAAAGCTAAAACAATATTGACAAATGCATTTTACTAGACATTTAGCTGTTAAAGGAAAAGCCAAGGCTCTCAGAAAATTGAACTTATTTTAATATTTGAGCAAAATATTTGAAAGTTCCAACAATGAAACTGTGATAAGCACCTTGTAGAATTAGTAAAATCAATTCAAAGTCACGATTGTTTTAAACTTGGGCATGCTCATTTTGAACGAAAAGTGGCTTGATCAACACCCATCCCACCAAGTGCTTGATATTTTGCAGGTGTATTTACATTTGTCAACTATAATGGTTAATGTAACCAAAACAACCATAAACATCCAAAAAGTTATAGTAATTAATGTAGTGAAAAACAGTTACACTGCCGATAGTGTAATAATATGGAATTAAACCCAACAAAGTAATAGAATAATTATTTAGCAAGCTAAAACTTAACTCTATAAACTAAGTAAAATGCCTGGCACCTGCTGTATGCCCACCGAAATGCATGCTTATCTGAAAGCCAACAGAAATTTGTAAATTGGTTATGTACACTCTATACAGTACTTACACATTTTAATCCTATAGATTAAAGCTAAGTGATCACTTTAAAGTTACTGTTAATTGAGCCAATGGCTAATTTTTACATAAACACAGTTAAACGCAATGCTAAAAAATAGTGGAATTTTCGAGTGAACTGCAGAAATTTTGTTACATGTATCTTCACAGCATTCACGCTCTCCACCAGCTTTGTCATCACTTTTTTTTAAATTGTCTAACAACGAGGCTTGTTTGGTGGGAGATAAGAATAATTTAGTTTTTTTTATATTTTATGCACTTATATTGTGCGGTAATTTCAATATTTTTAGTTGAGTATTAAAATACAATGACTGTTGTTCGAGAATTCGTTTTTCCTTTACTATTACACAATTTTTTAGTGAGAATGTGTTACGCTGATTGCATTTTCATAAGTTATTTACAGACACTTTTTAACTGTTTTCATTTAGAGGTAAATTACAACATACTAAAAGTTTAAAATATTTCACATAACTTTTTTGCAGTGGTTTAGAAAGAAAATACTCTGACTTACATGATGACACTCAGCAGTGTATAGCTCATCTCAAATCTCAAGCTTCACACAATGAACTAATAACTGCTCTGGTAACAAGAGAGTTGACTTGGATAGAAATGACAACGAGCAAACTAAATGAACCTGTTAGATTTGGTATACAGCCAGAAGATGGAGATAAACCTATTTCAGATGTGAAGGTACATTGAAAGCAGACATTTACACACATGCATTTTCATTTTATACTTTTTCCCTATTAAAATTTTTACTTGCCATTATTGTTTTACTAAATACTCATATAAAACAGTTGTCATTGATAAGCAGTTACTGTGAATATGATTGTATAGGATTGTTTGAAATTTTATATCTATAAATTTATTCTACAGAATTTTTCGTCAAACACTTGTAAAAGACAGAAATTCAATCAAAGAGTGCTAAATCACTTTTTCTGATCAAAATCTTTTTATGTATATTTTAGGCCAATAAAGATCTTGTTCAGCAGAAGTGTGACAAGTTTAAAGCTGAACTGAGTAGTTTAATGTCCCAGATGTCTGCAGATGGTGCCACTGTTTCAACAGAACTGAAATCGTTGATTGATACTGCTGAACCTGCTTATCAACAATTGCAGGTGAGAATGCTTATTGTTCTCGGAGATGTTTTAATTTTTCTCAGAAAAGAAAGAAGATTTTGCAAAAGTATATAGAAGAATATAGAGGTGTATGTTAGTTTGTGCAAAAGAGCCAGATTTATTTTCAGCTTGATAATGGTCGTTAAACCAAAATGATCGCTGCGCTAAGTGTGTACGTAAACGTATATTAATTGCACATTACCAAGCTAATTTTTTTTATTTCGCGTAATATCTCGCACTGATTCATCACTCTTAATCGTTTTTTTGCTTTTCAGGATCTGACGGATTCTAGAGAACAAGAACTTGCTACCGCTAAGGTCGACCGTCAAACCTATACAGTGTCATTCCAGACTATTACAGCTTGGTTGAGTAAAGCAGATGAGTTGATAATTATGCCCAGTGATGGCATAGATTACGAAAATTTACAGGAAGCTATGGAACAAATTGAGGTAGGACAACTTCCAAATCTTAGCTTCTCTATTAGCCGTAAAAATAAATTATTTGCAAAGATTCTCGTTTGCCATTAACACGGTTTGTGGATAAAGTCTTGTCTGTTCTACATATAATTTTGGTTTTTGTTATAGGCACATTTCTCCAATACAGACACTGTGAATTCAGAATTAGATCAGTTGCAGTCTCTGTTAAACAAAATGTCATCTGACTTAGACCCGGAGGATCAGGAGGAAGAAGCCGCAAAACTTCTTGAACTTGCATGTCATAGAAATAAGGCAGTAGATGACAGTAATATAACATTAGATGCTCTTTCTAAACAATTGGGTATGTACTTAATTACTCTACTTTTCTTCATTAAGCAATTCTAGTAACACAGAATGCTTTCATCAATAGCACATTACGTAAAAACTAGTATCCTTAGTAGCTAGATGCCCGGGACTGCTTGATTATTTAGCAATAAACTATCGATATATTGGTTCTCACCAAGTATTGTAAATCTTAGGAGAAGCTAAGTTTAATCATGTGTGGTACTTAAGTGATATGAGCGATGTTACAATTTTCTTGGTTTTCTTTTTTCATCTGTTTTTGACACCTAGTATGCAATTTTATTACAAGAAAGCATTTGGGAGTAGTATCATTCAAAGCAGACATTGATTTGAATTATTATTTTTATAATTTTGACTTATTTTAATATTTAAGAGACTAGCAAATGAACTGAAACAAACTGTGAACACTGTTAGATGTTATTCCCAATTTGCAAAATGTCTATAATTTCTGCTTTGTCTGAAACTATGTATTTTAATTAAATTAATATTTTTTTAATATTTTAACAGGCATCACTATTGTGCAAAATAACAAACAACAACTTGGTATATGTTATAATTGGTATATATGGTATATTAGATTATTGGAAAGAGTACCAAGCTAACACAGTACAAATGGGACTGGCTCTAGATGAACTTGAGGAGGAACTGAAAACGTTACAAGAAGCTAAGCCTTATCAACTTCACAATGTTGAACAATGCTTGTCTGCAAATAAAGTAAGAATTTTTTCACCTTTATTTCATCTAGTATTGTTTAAATTACCTTGCTATGTTTAATCTTCCTTACTAAATTTAATCTTCTATGCAACTTCAAATTATTTGTGTAAGATTTACACAGTGTGATTAACTTTAAGTGATTACAACGATACCAGTGGTGACGAATTTTTAGTGATTTAGCAGTAGTTTAAGCTTTTGATTTGGTATTGTCTTGTGAAAGGTTTTGTGCTGAGATCAAATGTTATTTAGGAATTTACTGCAAAAGTTGACATGCAGAACAAACTATTAGACAATGTCAAATTATCTGCACAAAGGATTGAGCAACATGGAAATTCGGAAATTCGAGCAGCTGTGGCTGGAATGGTGCCCACTCTAACTGAACGTTGGATGAATCTGAGGACTATCACCAATGTGTTACTCCAGGACTGCACCAGGTAGGTACCTTTGTTGATAATCTTTTTTTATGATTTCGTCATCACAGTCATCGTCAATGTCATTGTAATCATTGACATCAAGACCACCATCATCAAAAAGACTGCTTTTTGAGAGACTATATTTGTAGATAATATTATATTATTTGCACTAGATGTCAGAAGCTGAAAGTGGAGCTTGAAAAACTTGCTGATGCAGTTGAATCAAAATGGGTAGAACTGGAAAAGGAAGTTTTTGCCATAAAACATGATGAGAGCATGCCTGATCAAGAAAAGATAAAAAATCTTGAGGTAAATTAGCTAAATTTCTAGCTGGTGCAGCATTACAAAATATTTTAGACTAAACTTCTCGATGCTTTTGAAACTAAAACTGTCTTCATAAGTAACAATGCATTCAGGCTAGAGAGTTTTCTCCCGAGAGTTCTGTCTGAGAGTAAATTCGCAAGAGTGAGCAGCTTTGTGAGTTCTCTCGGCAAGTTATTGCAAACTCTCCAAGAGTTGCAGGAGGTCCCTCGCGGGTTTCTTGCAGACAAGCTCTATTCATTGCAACAACTCTCAGAGAGAACTCGAGAGAGAAAATTGTCTTGTTTGAGTGCTAAATGCACGTAAAGTTTGTTAAATAATTTTCTTTATTTTGATGTTTATTGTTGTGTTGTAGTGTTATACGTGATACATTGAGTATTGAGATGTTTTCTGGCTGTTTGATGTTTTTTTTAAACTTTGTAGACTGTTTTGGAAAAAATGCAGCAAATTCATGCTGACTTGGATTCATTTAAAACCACTGCTTCTGAATTGATGCCACTGTTAAATGCTGCAGATGCACAGCAAGTACAAGACACAGCAAGGTTTGTTAGTTACAATATAACCTGCCTTGGTATTGATAATTTGATGATGAACTACGTAGCTTTGCATAAAGATGCCTAATTATTATTTTTGTCATTACAAAAGAATTTAATTAATATTTTGAAAGAAAAATAGCTGAATTTCTGTATTATTTCTAGTAAACAGATGTAAGCCTTTAAAAAAGTAGTTCTTCCCTGTTAGTATGTTGTAGTTAACTTTGTTTTAAAACCTGTTGCTAATACGTTTTTTGTGTTAAATCAAAATTGATTGCTTGTTTGTTCTGTTACTTGTGATGATGGTTTTTGTTTAAAACCATACGAATTATTACATTGAAGTTTTCTGAAATTTTTAGTGGTTTGGAAAGAAAATATGGGGACTTATGTGAGGACACTAAGCAATGCATAGCTCATCTCAAGTCTCAAGCTTCACACAATGAAGTAATAACAGCTTTAGTGACTAGAGAGATGACTTGGATAGAAAATACTACAAGAGAATTTAGTGAACCTGTTAGATTTGGTATACAACCTGAAGATGCGGACAAACCTGTCTCAGATTTGAAGGTATAGTAGCCTAAGTCAACAATTATGCATTAACGCATTGTTTATTCTTAAAATTAAATTTTTATCTGTTGTTAGCGCTGACAAGTGTTCACTTTGAAATTAATGGACAAAACATGTGTATAATTGTTACCTGTGTTTGTAAATGTTTTGTCAGCATTAAACTCATTTAGACAAAGTTTATAAGTAAAGTAAAATTATAAGCAATAGAGTGTTTTATTTTTTTGTTGAAAACTTTTTAGGCCAATAAAGATCTTGTTCAGCAGAAATGCGACCAGTTTAAAGCTGAACTGGGTAGTTTAATGTCTCAGATGTCTGCAGATGATGCCACCGTTTCAGCTGAACTGAAATCGCTGATTGATACTGCTGAACCTGCTTATCAACAATTGCAGGTGAGAATGCTTGTTCTTCTAATAGGTTTTCTAGTTTTTTGATTACTGGTACTTTAAAAAAAAACTAGTTTCTGTGAAAAACTTCCCTGGAAAAACATAGAGGCATATGTTATAAGATTACTTAGTATGTTTTAAAGTAATTGTTTGTTTCTTTGTTTGTTTATTTGTTTCATGCAGTATCTGATATTATCACTTTTCAGACTCTACATTTATATGTATGACTTTTTTCTCTAGGATCTAGTAGGTTCTAGAGAACAGGATCTTGCCACCTCTAAGGTCTACCGTCAAACCTACAAAATAGCATTCAAGACTATTGCAGCTTGGTTGAGTAAAGCAGATGAGTTGGTAGTTATGCCAACCGATGGCATAGATTATGAGACTTTGCATGAAAAAATGGAACAAATTCAGGTCTGACACCTTCGAATTCTTAGTTTTTCAGATGGTTTTAAAAAGTATAATATATCTAAAAATTCAAGTTAGTTAAATATCTCAATTTGTGGATGCTTATAAAGTCTTGTCTGTTCTACATATAATTTTGGTTTTTGTTATAGGCACATTTTTCCAATACAGACACTGTGAATTCAGAATTAGATCAGTTGCAGTCTCTGTTCGACAAAATGTCATCTAACTTAGACCCGGAGGATCAGGAGAAAGAAGCTGCAAAAATCCTTGAACTTGCATCTCATAGAAATAAAGTAGTAGATGACAGTAATATAACATTAGATGCTGTCTCTGAACAATTAGGTATGTGTTACTATTTCCCTATTTATCTTTATTAGATAATTTTAGTAACATAAAATGTGTTCATTTGCCTATTATGTAAAAATCGGCATCCAGAACAACCAGATGCACGACCTCAAACTTGAAAACATAATTGATTGCTTATCAATAGAGTACTGGTATACTTGTACTTCGCATGTTTTGGTAAATCTTAGGAGCCTATGTTTAATGAAGTATGACAATTCTAAGTGATATGAGTGATATCAGAAGTAACCAAATATGGTTATGTCTTGTATTTCGATCTGTTTTGTGGTCCTATACAACAGTAGTGTCTAAATTTTATTAAAACTGCATGATGAAGTGGTATCATTCCAAGCAGATTTTACTTTAAATTACTATATTTTGCTTCTTTGCTTATTCTTTACACTTAGATGCATTTAGTAGCAAAATTGAATGTTTGGTTTATAATCTGGCTGAAACTACATTTGTTAAAATTTTTTGAAGCTGTTTGAATAATACTCAGGTATACAAAATTACAATCAACTTAATTGGCATTACAATATTAGGTTATTGGAAAGTGTACCAAGGTAACACAACTCAGATGGGATTGGTTCTAGATGAACTGGAGCAGGAATTGACAGCATTACAAGAATTAAAGCCATATGAGTTACACGGCATTGAGGAGCATTTATGTGCACACAAGGTAAGAATCTTTTTCATCCTAGTGTCATCTAATGTGGTATAAATTTCCTTGTTACTGTTTAACTTTAATCTTCTATGTAACTTAACTTAATTTTTGGAAAATTTTCACAATGTGATTGACTACAAACTCGGTGTGTTCAAAATACTTTAAAACCTCTATAACTGAGTAAAGTTTATGCAGAAAATATGTTATTTAGGAATTTACTGCAAAAGTTGGTGCTCAGAATGAGCTGTTAGGCGATGTCACAACTTCGGCACAAATGATTGAACAACATGGAATCCAGGAAATTCAGACAATGGTGACTGGAAAGGTGGCCTCTCTCGTGGAGCGTTGGTCGAATCTGACAACTGTTGCCAATACTTTGCTCCAGGAATGCACCAAGTAGGTAGCTTTGATTATTTTTAATTGTTGATTAAATGTTGATACGTGTTTTTTATGACTTTATTATCATCATTAGCATTCTTTAGCATTAGCATCATGATTATCATTATCAAAGTGAAATACAATAACCGCCGTTTATTAGATTCGCGATTAATAAAAGCAAATGCCTAATTGACTCAAAAACGTCTAGTATGGGCCGCTCCTATCCAAATATATATATAAAAATTATCGGTAATTGGCTCAAATAATTTCGCGTAATTGACTCAATACTTTTCCTTCACGTACTTAAAATAAGACTTGTGTGTGCCCAAAGAGCTTTTATTGCTTTTATATCATTCTTTACGTCGATTATTTTGTATTTACAATGTAGGAACAGTCATGTTAGGTACAGTTTTTGTAAGCAGGTACAGTACATTTATCATATGTGCTAATATGTTAGCGCAGCAGGTTTGCTTTGAATGTTTCACCTGCAGTTAACCTCGTTTCTGGAAGCTAAACATTTAATCACTTGCCCAACGATTTGCTTTTGAAGCTCCCTCTGCTCTTCACAGGGAAAACAAGGTCATCACCAACTGCAGCTAGGTGACTAGGCATTTTATGTGAATATATGCAGTATACAGCAACAGATTTTTAATGTTTTTAGCGCTATGAGAAACCAACTTGTTGATGAAGAAATAATATTTAGTGTGATAATCAGATTTGTGTGATTTTTTATTTTATTTTTTTATTAATTCACTTATATAAATTAATATTCTTAAATCTTAAATAATTGCACATAAGAATTTTGACATTAATTCGTTTCTAAAATTCATTTAAAGCCTTTGCAATGAATACAAAGGTGATGAGACATGACTCATACTTCTATAGTACACCAGTAGGCTAATTGAATCAGTTACTTAATTGTGTCAAAACGCTTCCTTCCCAAAGTTAGTCTGTTAAGCGGCACCTACTGTATTATCATTATTTGAAGAATAGCTGTAAATGATGTTTTTTACTTACTTGCACTAGGTGTCAGGAATTGACAGTTGAGTTTGAAAAATTTGCTGATCACATTGAATCAAAATGGGTGGAACTAGAGAAAGAAGTTTTTGCCATAAAGCATGATGAAGGCATGCCTGATCAAGAGAAGATTAAAAATCTTGAGGTAAAATTATATGAACTTTAGGTTCAGTACAGCATTACAAAATGTTTATCTCTAAGTTTTCCGATTCTCTAAAAATAAAATTCATCTTTTAACTAGCATATGTTACCTAATTTTTCTTTGTTTAAGGTTTATTGTTTTGTTTATATCTTGTCTTGAAATATCTTCTAAAATCTGTCATGTTTTGTTTACATTTGCAGCTTGTTGTGGACAAAATACAACCAATTAAAACTGACTTGGATTCCCTTAAAACCACTGCTGCAGAATTGACACCACTGCTGAATCCTGCAGATGCACAGCAAGTACAAGACATAATAAGGTTTGTTAGTAAAACAGCCTGTTCTTATAGTGATAGCTTGATAATGTAACTTGTGCTTTTGCATAAAGATGCCTAATGGTTCTTTATTTCATTCAAAGGTCTAAATTAATATTTTAATTAAGGTAAAAATAATTAGTTATCATATCTGATCACTTATATAATCAATCTAGTCATTTCTCTGCGAGTCCTACAATATTGTAGCTAGCTAGCTTTAAATGGGCTGTTAGCAACTTTTTGCTGTTTCAACTATGGCAATTTTTTTATTTTTTCTTTGCTGCTATAAGGATTTTCATTGCAAAATTGTATTCAAGTTTCTGGAACATTTTAGTGGTTTGGAAAGAAAATACTCGGACTTGTGCGACGACACTCAACAGAACGTAGTTCATCTCAAGTCTCAGGCTTCACACAATGAACTGCTAGTTGCTCTAGTAACTAGAGAGATGACTTGGATAGAAACTACTGCAAGAGAATTTAGTGAACCTGTTAGATATGGTGTACAGCCAGAAGATGCAGACAAAGCTATGTCAAATGTCAAGGTACCAATTCTCATATTTGTAGCATTAGTGTTTTCAGTTTATAGATGTTTGCAGATTAAATTTTGTAGAGCTACCTTGGCACAGTGCATTTTGCTATGACATGTTTGTAACTTTGGGCATCGCAATTAATAAGCATTAATGATTGCTATTTAATTTTTTTCTGAATTATTACTATTATGTCTAACATCCTTTGCTACTATCGTTAAAAACTCGGACTTGGAAATTTTTGGATTGTAAGTGAAATTTTTATGTACAGACTTATTTGCAGCTTGTTGCTGTAGATTTTTTTCTATTTGTAACAACTGTGATATCACTAATTAGTTTGGGCCCAGTTCTCACTTTTCCCTTGTGCAATCCGTTTGCATCTTCCGGTTTTATTTAGATTTATTTATATCCGGCTTGCTTATGGAATGCCTAAACCATAAACGAGAATAGTATCTAGCGACTTAGAATTGTTGTTTTATTCAAA
This sequence comes from Tubiluchus corallicola, assembly GCA_030141605.1. Classification (NCBI taxonomy): domain Eukaryota; kingdom Metazoa; phylum Priapulida; class Priapulimorpha; order Priapulimorphida; family Tubiluchidae; genus Tubiluchus; species Tubiluchus corallicola. The sequence continues at coordinate 17,189 of JAQGDQ010000693.1, forward strand.
CGGAAACTAATGTTACAAAGTTAGTATTGGTAATATATTTCAAAAACCATAACCCTAAATACTCATAAAATCTAAAATTTCTGGATAAATATTCATTGTTTGTTCATTCAGTGCCTATAAATGTTTCAGGTTAGTCATGATCTTGTTAAACAACGAAATAACCAGTTTAAAGAAGAACTTGACCATTTAGTGACACAAATGGCCACTGATGGTGCCTCAGTCTCAGCAGAAATAAAATCAAAGGCAGATATTGTTGAACCTGCTTATCAGCAATTATTGGTAAGAAAATTTAACCTAAATGTATATTGTATACTACAAATAACTATATCTTACATGGTTACAGTGTCCATTATAATTTATTTTCTCACTTTAGCACCGAATTTTTCTTATTAAGTATCTCACTATCTCTCATTAGTTAAGCAGTTTTTTTATATTGTTCATTTTTTCTATAGGATCGAATAAGCTCAACAGAGCAGGAACTCATTCTGTCTAAAGTTCATCGGGAGAATTATGCACAAACATTTAAAACTATTACAGCTTGGCTGAGCAGAGCTGACAAGCTGTTAGTTATGCCCAGCGATGGTATAGATTACGAAAATTTGCAGGAATCTATTGGGCAAATTCAGGTAAGAGGCTTTGTACAAAGTTGAATTAAATGAAGTTAAACAAAACTTAAATAGTGTTGCAGCTAGGATTTTCTGGCACATTGTCAGCTTTTCAGTCTGAGAGCTTAATTTTTGATAATTTACAGTTATAAAGTTTGGATTTCAAAATGATCCCCATGAAACGGAGATTTAGGATATGTGAATAATTGTTCTGAAATGCATTAAATTGTGTAATTGGATCTTAATTTATCTACTGGTATTTTGACCGTAGTGATGCATTGTAAAGAATTAATTTTTGACTCTGATCACTAAAATGTGTTGTTTCCTGGGTACATGAAAGCTTATTTCAAACAAGTTAACATAAAAATTTTATTTATTTTATTCTAGGTTCATTTCTCGAGTGCTGATGCTGTAAAATCGGGACTTGATCAGTTGCAATCATTATTGGATGCAATCTCCATTAATCTAGATCCAGAAGACGAATTGGAAGAAGCTTCTGAAATAAGTGAACTTACAAGTCACATGAATAAAGTAGTAGATGATGGTGCAACAGCTTTAGATGACATGTCTAAACAACTGGGTATGTCGCTAATTTTCTGATTTTAATTTAATTTAAGTTAACAAAAGCAAGACGTTTAAAAGGTAATTACGATATAATATATATAAATATAATTTGCAATATAATGCTAGGTTATTGGAATGAGTATCAGGCTAATGCTAGTCAAATGGCTAAAGTTCTTGATGATTTAGAAGAGGAGCTGAAAGCTTTACAGGAATTGAAGCCACATACATTGCACGATATTGAAGCTCTCATGCACAGAAATAAGGTATGTAAAACTATATTATCATGTTTTTATTTGTCCATATACATTTATGACATAACTTAGCCACAGTGTCTATTTTATTGCACTGTATGAGTGAAACAAGAAAAAGACATAAACACATAAAAATGCTGTATTGCTGAAAGTTGGTTTGTGCAATTTAGGAATTTGCCGCTAAAGTTGATGCTCAAGACCAACTGTTAGATGATGTCACTTCATCAGCGAGAAGGTTGGAACGTTCTGGCAACTTGGATTCGCGCACCATGGTGGAAAGAGCCGTAACTAGTCTGATGCAGCGATATCAGCAGCTGGTCAACGAAATTAAAAACCAAGAGAAATTACTAAATGAGCAAATTGAAACTTGGCAGGTATATAGTTTTATTGTGACATATCTTTGTATTGTTACGTTAAACTTTGATCATTATAGTGACTAAGCCCTAAATTATATTATATATGTTGATGATTCAGTGTATTGCAGTCATTGCCTTGATTCATTGCAGGCTTTTTATGCACATCCTATTAATAGTAATTACGATTAAAAAGCATCTTAAGATACACTGATTTCTGTTAGTGCGTGTCTGCTATTTTGCAGCAGCTCTATTTAAGCTCCTAGCTTGATTATTATGTGTAGGAGGCAGATTTACATTCTGTTATACATTCTAGCCTCCATTTACTAACTAACACTATGTTTTTAAAACAAATAAGTTCAGCTTATCTTCCATCCTGGGTGTTCGGCCAGAGGTCTTGATTTTGGATTGGAACCATACGGTCTTGAGTTCGAGACTAGCGGCTGCCAACACCAGGGCATGCGCCCTACGTGGTTATTTATTATTTTTGCGTTGCGTCCTTGCCAGTATTATTGCAAGTCGCTGTCTAGCCATTAGTGTTAATGTTATCACTTAAATAAGTGACGGTAAGTAACTGTGGTCTTTGTCTTTTTCTTTTATGTATCGTTTCCTAAAATAATCGAAGTTTCAAACTTGAAAATTTGAATATTCAAGCATTAGAAATAGTAATAGTAATAGTAATAAAGTGAGTTTGTGAAACCTACTGCCACTTCAAAGATAGTTAAGAATGGTGCATAAAAAAGCTAATGATTTATGGTTTATGGCTTTTGTTATTGCAATTTTAGCTGTTCAATGAACACTTAGCCTCACATGCGAAGAAAATTGATGCCACGGAAAATAGTTTGCCATCTTTAGATGTAGAGCAGTACAGTACAAAAATTCTTGAACAACACATAGCAAAGATCGAGGTGTGTTAAACGTCAACTTTTTTCATTCATTTATAAGTCTAATTATGGATCGAACTATATAATAATGAGTGGGTACAGCATGCTAGTGTGTTAAATTTCAGTTTTTCAGCAAATTTTAAATTTTATGCAAGAAATGTCATAGTGGTTTTTTTCCTTGAATAAAACTCAACTGTGGGATAATTCAGTTCATAATGATTAAATTGGTGATAGCTTGTAAACATGTAACTTTTAATTATACATTTGTCATTTAATGATCGAGCAAACCTGCAATTTTTTAAGAGATAAAGTTTAGTCGAAGAATTTGAATGTTTTTTGTTGGCGTTGGTCCAAGGACCATTGTGCAGTTGAAGTTTTTTCTGTACAATCTTAACATTTCGGTTATTAATGTTATGCTGTTTTATTACACTAGGAATTGACAACAGATATCAAAGCAAACAAATCTGATGTAGACGTTCTTATTAAAACTGGTGAAGATTTGTGCAAAATTTTGCCAGGCGAGGAGGCCAATTATTCCATACTCGCAGAAGCTTCAAATGTGGAGATTCAGTATCAAGCGTATGAATCAAGTTTTCACTCAGATTATTTTTAGCTTATCAGGGTTTGCTTAGAATACTTTTACAAGTCATCTTATTTGTGTTGTATGTATTCACAAAGGTGTTTGCAAGTCGACTATATATTGATGTTTTAATATTTGGTGTAGAAATTCTGACTGGAGCGTATGTAGAAAAACGTTTTTGTTATTTTACAATTTCAACAACAAATTGAATTATCTCTTGCCTTATTTTGAAATGTTTGAAATACTACTGTTTTCGTTAGTTGTGCCACGCTTTTTGTTTCTTGACTTTGTTTATTCTTTCTGTCTTGTTATGTTTTTTTCCCTTTGCATGGTCTTTTCCTGAACTGTTCGGGCCTTCCTTGCCTTATCCGCTTTCTGGCTAACTATCTCTGCTGCTTTTGGTGGGACCTGTCTCTGGGGCTCTAATACAAAACTACTTAGTGTATTCTGTCACAGCTGGTTTACATCCTGACATATATTTTTTTTGATTTTATTTTACATCACTTTATTTTGCAATGTTTTGGTTGGCTATGATTCATCTCTGCACAAAATGATCTTGTTTGTCTTATTGGATCCATTCCATAGATGGGCGCTTAAGTGATTGTTTCTGTCACGTTGCAATTTTGGAGTTATAGACACAATCTAAAAAAAGACCAGAACTAGCAAACGCAGAGGGCAAGAGTCATGAAACTTGTAGAGCACTTTGCAACATAAGATGTTTATATTTATGTATGTCTCCGCCTCAAGTCAAAGGTCATAAAGTCGGCATGGTCACCTTTTTATCATTAGGTTGTATCTCCTCCTACAATTTTAAGCTAGGTCTACAATATTTGGTATGTGGCTATTCGTGTTGATGACTTGTGCATGGCTAAATATCGGCCATGTGAATGTACTAAAATTTTCAGGGACCAGGTAGCGAAACTAGCAGGTTGGGCTTATAAATTTTTCGAGTACCGAACAACTTGTACTGTATCAAAAAAAGGGTTTCGATGAGACAGAGTTAGTGGTTTGAGTTACGTACAGATTGGTGATCCCTTGGCCCCAGTAAAGGACTAAAACCAAAATAGGAGATTAAGCTATCTATGAAAGATTCTGGTTTTGTTTACTTTATCTTACTTCATTATTTTCATTTTTATCTTGTCTTATTTGTTCTTTCCTTTACTGTATCATTTCTTTTGATATCTTTCTAATTTTATCTGGTTACACATTCCAGTGTATTTTTTCTGTTATGATGTTTAGCTTGGAATCACGAGTGAAAGACATATACAGCGCACTAGTCCAAGCACTTAGTGATAAACAATCTGTAGATGAACAAATTGCTGCTGCATTTACAACATTGCAGGAAGCTGAAATACAATTACAGCAACTGGACACTGAGCCAGATACCATAGATGCAAAGTTAGCTAAGCATGAGGTTTGTACAACTATCATTCATCCTATGTACATTATTATCATTGCATTGAGTAATTCTGTTATTATTACAGCCTCCTACATGGCTACTGCTTGATGTTGAACGTATTAAGTGATGGGGTAGCGACAACATGATCTGATAGGGAATTTCATAGATCAACAATCCTCAAAGAGAAATAATGTTGCCCAACAAATGTTCTACAGTGTGGTTTTTTCAATTTCTTGCTATGCCTTCTAGTCCTACTCATGCCATCAAACCCTTTAATAGTGCCTTTGCCTATTATATCATGCCAGATTAGGCGCATAGGTAATTCAGAACTTTCAAACAACTTATCCGCAAACAACAAACAAAGTTTGTGTTCCACTGTGTATATCCCGGAGATTCTTTTCAAACAAATTTGTCTGTACAATTCTTATTAATAAGCATATCACTTATGCACAGGCGCTGACTCAAAGAGTAGGATCAGACTTGTCTAGAGTAGAGTTAGTCATCGAGAATTATAAGCAAGGGGTACAGCATCAGAACGTTCCGCAAGAAACAGTGGAAATGTTTACGCGTCTACATAATGAGAAGGAACCAGTTTTGGCAAAAATCCAGGAAAGTGAGGAAAGACTAAAAAAGGTATGCAAAGAAATCATGACATTGCAGTTTGGGTTTTATAAAAGTCCCAGTATTATGGTGATTTTAAAAATCCCTATGAAAAACTTTTTCTGATAAAAAATTTGTGCATTTGCTTTTGTTTACTGTGAAACTCATTGGTACAAAAACTGGCAACATGCAAGGTTTTACTGAAGTCTTTTCAGTATAGGTGTTAGTAAAAAAAAGTTCGTACTACTATTTTTTATTGCTTGGCAGCTGGTCAGTGCTTTAGAATCTGCGTGATGCGCTTCTTAACAGTTAAGATTAATTTACCTAGCGAACAATTTTAACATTGCTATCATAGTAACTATAGCCCAATTTGACACTTAGACTCGAGCGTCTTCATCATGTCTGGCTTATACTGACGGAATTAAGCGACAAAATAATTTCTCTCAAACAAAAAGCACAAGTTGTAATGCAAAAAAGTCTAAAAATTGATGAAATGATTAAAGATCTTAGGGTTTTCTATGTATAAATTCATTCACACTTACAACCGTCCAGTGCAACAAAATATTTTGGTTTTGTGAAAATTGTAATATTTGGAATTGATTGTATTTTTGTGCCATTTTGTGTTCAATTCTATGTCATCATATGCACATTTAGTCAGTTTTTGACAATGATCCATCCGCTTATGAAGTGTTGACACTTCCATCGATATGTCTCTCTCTGATAGTTTTTGAATTTAAATGGTTTAGTGAGAGAAAGAGAGAGGGGGAAGGGATAAGGGGATATGGTAGTAGAGAGAGAGAGAGAGGGGGGTCTTGTGAAGTGCAATTATTATCTCTTAACAATAGACATGGTCTTGTGATTAAATTATTAAGTTTTGAATTCATTATCATTCACGAAATCATCAATATTTCAAATGATAACGGAATAAAATGAAGAAATTTCTGACATACATTCATGAGTTAACATAACCCTTGCACTACAACATCAAAACAATCATCACATATGATATTGTATTTTATATCTAGATTGGGAATATATTGTCTGTTTGAGTATTTTTGTCTATGTTGCTTCACAGAACATTTTCTAAGCAGCACCCAATAGCTCTGCAATGACAGGGTGGTCTCAAAATTGTACGTGTATAACAATGGTATAGTTTTACGACTTGTGTGTGTATGATGAACTTTTTGTCTTGCAGGCTCAATCGTACTTAGTAAAATTCCATGTGACTGTACAGGAAATACAGATCTTCTTAGAACAAATAGAAACTAGAATAACTCACACGTATTTACTGCATAACATTCCTGAAGCAAAGGAAGAACATATGGTAATGCTGTTCCTTATTAATGTAAACAAATAAAAAAACTGTACTCACTAGATCAGTTTTTTGTTTTTGTAGGTGCTAACTTCTAAAATATGTTAACATAGTATATAAGCATTTACAGATTGATTGTTCACAAATGCTTTTAAATTGTAAGTTATGTTATGTCATGTCATGTTATGTTGTGATATGCTAGGTTACGTTAGGTTATATTACGTTATGTAACTACATGTTATAAGTCTCTTACGTCTGTTCCTTATGCTTGTAGAGTTTTTGTACTCCCGTTTTAAAATTTCATAATTGCATTTCCGTGAAGCAGATGCTTTTATTAATAACTGTGTTGTAACATTTTTTTATTGCTGTTAAGTTATTTTGTATTACCTCGTCCTATAGGTTACTGATTTTTCAATTCTTTATTTTAGGCTTTGTGTAATGAACTAGGCATTCATAAGACTAAACTAGAGATGGCTCACCAATGCGCTGATGTAATCAAACATTGTTCAACTGATCCTCAGGAACTTGCTACCATCAGCGACCAAGTCTCATTGTTAGAAACTCAGTTAGCTCAGGTAGGTTTGCAATAAGTAAGAAACGTGAAAATACAGTTTGTTTGTGAATCTTGAAATTTTGTTAGATTTTTTAGACCTTTTGTTATATTTAGTGGCTAACAACTTGTAGATCATTAGAGGTATTGTATCCATTGTGCAATTCCCAATACATTGTTTTTTCATGTAGGCACCAGGTGGTCATATAAATTTATCCTGCAATCCAAAGGCTTTGTACATTTTTCATTTTGATTATTTGGTTGTTCACGTGCATTATCCAAACCTGGAAATGAGTTCACTAAAGTGGATAAATTTTCACTTTGGCATTCTTTTTATTTTATTTTCCTGTTTGTTTCATCTGACTTGACAGTTTTTCATGTTTGCTCAGGTGCAACAGAAAGCGGATGAAAAAACCCCACGTCTCGATGAAGCCACTCACTTGTGGAATGTGTGCGAAGAAGCAAGTGTATTTGTGACAGATTGGAGGAAGAATTCGGAGAATGTCATCTACACAGAGTTACAGAGAAGCAGCCGAGATCAGCTAATAGCACAAGTTTCTCAAAGCGAGGTACTACTTTAATACAAAACTAGTGCACTGATGCAAAACTTATTACTTTACAGTTGCTTATACATGTAACCAGCAATTATACATACATACACAATAACATACGTATGTTTTCTTAGAATCAAAAACAAAATTTACTCTCAGTTTATATCAGAAACTTCTAAATAGGCTTAACTGTGCTTTTTTGCAGATGCTCATGAATGATTCAGTAGAAGTTGAACAAAAATTGAAATTGATGGAAGACGGTCTTGCAAAACTGGAACTATTACCTGAAATCGACATTGACGAAGAGAAAAACAAATTTACCCATTTATCAACTATGATTGTTGAGGTGGGTTAAACAAAATTATTTGAGCATATTAGCCGCTTTTCATTTTATTATTATCAACCATTACTTACAAGGATATTTACTTACAAGGATATTGTTTATGCATTACAGATAAAGAGCATATTGCAGCATAGAATTTTGGCCTTAAATGAAGCCATTGAGGAAACTACGGAAGGGACAGAGCCACAATTACAGCTGGAATTGTCACAAGTTTTAGCACCCGATACTGGTGCTATTGAGCCCGTTAGCAGTTTTACTGCTGATAGCATGGTTGATGGCTTTACTGACACAACTGTTGAGGAAAATGTTGCTTTAACACAGACTACTGAACCTGTTTCTCCTCAAGAAAAGGGTTACTATAGCATGGAAACATCAATGGAAACCATTGATACTTCTCCAGTTGTTATTGCCCACACACCTGCAGACTTCAACATATCTCCGGATGAACTGTTGGATAACGTGACATCAACCAAAGCAATGCCTGATAAGGAAAGTGAGGATATCAGTGAACTAGTCGATAATGCCATTGTTTTAGACTCTGAAGGTTCATCTACTGAAATAGTAAATGGACAGCTTCCTGAAATGACTGGCATCGATGTTCTACCAATTCAGAAATTTAGAGAACCTGAGGAATCAGAAATTTTGGAAGATAATTCTGTCCCAGAAGAAGTGACTGAAGCAATAGAAGAAGTTGGAGAAGACAAAGTTGAAGTTTGGGAGGAACAAGGAGAAGAAAGAAGTATGTCTGCTATAGGAGCTCTTATTAAAGCGACCACGTCATCGGTAACAACGGTCGTAACTCGTGTGTCCGAGGTTGCTGATCAACATATCACTGATGAAGAGGGAGTGGAGGCCTTACCTGATGAAGATTTTGTAATGGCAGATGAATCGTACCCTGAAACTGGAAATCAACCAGTAATCACAGCAACTGAAGATGACTTAACTGGTTTTATTGTTATTGACGAAGAAGAGGTTGACACGGGAACTTCAGAATTGAAGCTTGCACCTGGTGAGGCAAATGTTATTGGGCCAGGCGAGGAATTTGTTGTAGTTCTAGGTGAAGATGTACTACAGGATTCAAAATCTGAACCTGAACACATCACAAGTGATAATGTATCTATAGATCACTTGCCAGAAGAAGAGCAAGGAATTGACATTTCTAAAACTGATGGTGCAGTTACAACGATGGTTAGAACAGTTGAAGAATACGAAGTTGACACAAGACATACAGCAAGTGAAGATATGGAAAAAACGACGCAAGAAGAATCGACAAGTACTTTAACTACAGTTACTAAAATAATAACAACTAAACAGATCATAACAACTTCAACTCTCTTAGAATCATCTGAAGTTGAACCGTCAGTCATTATAACAGAGGAAACAGATGACACCCATCCCAGAAAGCAAGAAAGTATTGGCACTTGCAAGGAGGAGATGACCTATCTGGAATTGGAAACTGAGCCTTTTGATAAACATTGGATTCCTGAGAAAGATTATGAAAAGAAACCAGAGGACATTCATTTAGTAAAGCATGAAGTAACTGATAGTCAACTTAAAGATCAGGGTTCTGATGAAGAGAAGCCACTTTCTGAATTTAAAACGCCAGTCATCCAGGCTGTGGAAGACGAGGTAAGTGTCTGATTTTAGCACTTTTAGTAAATTTTGTTAGTAAGTCCGGATGACCATTACTAATATATTAATCTCAATACAGCGTAGTAAAGAATGCCACCTATGCAAGCTTGTCAACTGCTTTCAGCTAGCTAAACCATTTCTAAAATGTTAACTGTCTGTTGGAAGTTTTTAACCAGGCTACTAGGTATTTTAACTTTATGATCAAGCAATTCTATAATCATAAAAATTACTTCACCTGCAAGTCTGTGATTAGCTACATGCTTTCTGCATTAAATGAGCATTTTATAATTTGTATCTTTAGTAAAAACCACATTCCATGGTGTGATTGCACCCAGCCTTACAATACTAACAAATATCACAGTTTTTACAATTACTTGCACATGAAGTTAATCATCCACTATACAATACATGCTTGCACCTGTCATGTAGACCACTATGCACTAGATCACTGTCTGATTGGTAGTTGTAGTACCTAAAAAAATCTATTGTCACTTTCCTTCTCTGCATGTAAACTGTCTTTTAAATGTAAGAGGTGTCTGCTAATTACTACATGTGGACGAATTTCATCATTGCGGGACATTGCGATTACTTTAAAAAAAACTTTGTGCAATGATATAGTACATCTTTAGTTACATGTGCAATTGTACTGTATGTACTTTGCAAAAACAGCTAGTGTGGTATATAGTTGGTTTTTATAATAAAAGTCTGAGAATAAAGTGAACTGCTTGCTGCCTTCTGGCATGTGACTTTAAAGACTAATATTACATTAAATTTAAGCTGCCAAATTGAAAAATATTTCTTACACATGTAGAAAACGTGTGAATTCACTTTACTTCATTGTGTATGATTCTAGTACATTTTTGCTACTTGAAACAGTGTTTTGAGCAAGCTGCTGAATTTTGTCTGAAGTGCAAACATGCTGTTCACTTTCAATTGTCCACAAGTTGATAAAGCAGATGTTCTCTTATTAAAGAGTATTTTTCAGTGTTTCAAAGTGATGAGCGGTATTAAATCTATTAACTAAATTTGTTGTGCTTTCTCTCTGCACTTTTTTTTGTCTAAAGATAATTTGGCTTATCTGTAACAATTACAGTATCATATGTAGGAATGATCTATTAATATTGTTTCATGGTGTAACTTCTGTTGCAATGCTTTTATTAAACAAAATAATAATATTATCATGCTTTATTGACTGAAGGCTGCAACTGAATATTTTATTTTGTGCTTTTTCTGCTTGGTTTCTTGCAAATGGTTGATATTTCGCTTCTGTTGCTGTGTTTGTAAACTATATGTTTTTGCATGTTATTTTCTTTTCTCAGACACTTCTAGTGACACCAGATGATATGCGAAACATGGACACAGTGTCACACTCACTCTTAACACAAACAATCACCACTAAAACATTTGAAATTTCTGACACCACGGCTCATAAAACAGTAGAGCAACAGCCTGCTGTTACTGCTGAAGTTGACATTGAAGTGTTGGAAGTTGATTCGGATGTGCAACCAGATAAAATGAAAAGTGGCAAACCCTTAGAAATTGGTTTACCTAATGTTAATCTCCTGCAGCCATTAACAATAGAGACAACTGCATCTGATGTTGTTGACAGGTGCGAGCAATCATCAGAATTAGAAACACCTGAACCTTCTGAAGTGGTTAGTATCGATGTTCAGCTTGAGAAACCGTCAGAGCCGGAAATTCATCCTGTTGATGTTTCTGTTGAAATTCCATCTGAAATTACAGCAAGCAGTACTGCAACATATATAACCGCTGAAGTAGAAACTAGCAAAGTTGATGTCGATCACGTGCCAGCTTCAGAATCATGGTCTACAATTAATCTTAAACTTGAACAGCAATCAGACTTGCAAAGTCTCGCTATTGATTTGACACGCGAAGCTCCTACTCAAACAATCACTGCTGAAGTTGAACATGAACAGTCTTTAGAATTAGCTGCAGCAGCTGTAGAGCAGAACAAACTGCTCCACAGTTCTTCTCTTGATCTTGAAGTTGAGCAGCTGCCTGAGGCACAAATGCCTGAGTTGACTGGCAGGAAACCTTCAGAAATCAGAACTCTTGTTGTTGATCTCATGCAACCATCAGAAATAACTGATGTTAATGTTAAAGCTGGGCAATTGTCAGGCTTGCCTGAATTCACTGACGTGGCTGGTATTGATGTTCAGCGTAAAGAACCAGCAGAAAACAAGATGTATCATGTTGAAATAGCTTCTGATATTACAATAGACGATACTGAGCTCCACGAAACTGCAGAAGTAGGTAGCTTGGAAACTGATATTGAGGCACTTTTAGGACCAGAACAAACTATAGTTGATGTGGACATAAGGCATGCATCTGAACAAAGAACTAGAGCTGTTGATCTGAAACAAGAAAGCCTTATTGAAACAGTTCATAAAATTGAACCAGCACAAGAAATTGAAAAAGATTTGGTTGCTGTTGAATTACAACATAAGGAAACTCCCAAATTTTCATCTGCAGAGCTCGAAAAGGAACAAATATCTGAAGTACAAAATCTTGAGCTTGAAGATGACAAACATTCAGGTACTAAACCTGTACAATTATCAGAAACAGTTAAAACAGTTGATACTGAAGTTCAGCAGCCACTAGAATTAGAAATTCCAAAACCTGCTAATGCTGATGTACAGACTGAAAGATCACCAGGAGAAGAAATACTTCCTACTGGTCTTATTGAAACACCTTCTAAAATAACAGCAGGCGATGTTGAATTCTCTATAGAAATGGAAACCACTGACATTGCACTTGAGCAACATCCAGAAATGGAATTGTCTGCTGTTGACTTAGAACAAAGACAACCATTCCACATTGCTGATTTTGAAATTCAGCAAGTGCCTAAAATGCACACTGCTGAAATAAAAGGTGATAGACCTTCAGAAACTACTGCACTTGATACTAAACTCCTGCAACCATTAAAAATGGAGGTGGCTGAAGATAGCATTGGAGTTCAGAAACCTGCAGATATAGAAACATCTATACTCTCCAAAATGCAGGCAGCAACAGTTGGTACTTCTGCGTTATTTACATGTAAACCTTCACAAATCGAAACAACCACAGTTGATATTGAAGTTCAGTATCCATCAGATTCATATTCACCTAAACCCGTACCAACTGTGCAACGAGAATTGCATGGGTCTGTCAAGTCTCACATTGAGGTACCTTCTAAATTGACAATAAGTGATGCTGAAACGGAAGCAGCTGAAGTTGTTACCGATCTTTTGCCAGCTTCTGGAGTGCAGACTGCAAACAATGTTATATGGCAATACCCAGTAAAATTGGAAACTGAACCCCTTGAAACAGAAGATGAAAGTTATAAGACTGTGTTCGAACCACAGCCAAAGCAAAATTTAGTTTCTGTAGATTTAGAATTTAAGGAATCACTTGAAGCTTCTGCTACTGATGTAGGCATAGAGCATGTGCCAACTGCTGAAATGGAACCTTGTGTGGAGTCAAATTTAGGTACTATAAACCAAAAAGCAGAGTCTAGTGTGCTACTAGAAAAGAGTTTGGATTCTTCCGGCATGAAGGAACGGTCTGAAGTAATTACTGAAATGCCCAATGAATTACTTAAAACTGAAATTGATGTGCAAGTAACTGAAGCTGTGGAAAAGCCAGATATGGTCCAGAGTATAGCTAAAATGAATGAACGTTTGAGTGAATCAGCAGAAGCCTTGGCTGATTTTGATTTGCTTGAGAAAACTGAGGCTGATGCTTATGATGGATTCATTGTAATTGATGATGCTTTTGAAATTGGTACTGAAATTACAGAAAATGCTGGTAATCAAAAAAGCTCATTGCAAATAAGATCAGAAATTCTTCCCGTTGAAATGAAGCCAAGCGGCAAAGGAGATGATAGTCACGTCAGTGATGGCAAATTTACTGCTTTACCTGTGCCATTTGCAGGGTTCGATAACTTGGCATCAAAACATGGCAGTGAACATAAAGAAGACAAATTATCAACAGTGGACACTCAAGTTACGGTTATCACCGAATGCTTAACAGAAACTATAACTGAATTTCTCGATGAACAAACAGTAGTTGAACAACCAGAAGAACTGAAAATAACCACCGTTGAAGATGAAAACAAATTTACGGAGTTAGAAATTACTGAAATAGGTCTAGTGAAACCTGCAGATGAATTTTATGACTCTACAGATTTAACCACAGTTATCAGTTCTGCTTCAGTTGACATACCATCTAATAATAAAAATGCTGCAACCACTTTACTTGATTCTTCTGAAAAACTTGATAGAACAAAATCGAAGAAAGTCATTGTTACTGAAACAACAAAACAAACAAAGGAAACCATTTTTGATATCAAACCTACTTTTGAAGTAGAAGAAGATCAAATAAAGAAAGGCATTGCCAAAGGCATTGCCGAGAAGAAAGAGCCTATGGGTATTGCTGTACCAGCTTTATGTATCATGCAAGATGGTGACACATCTGAAATGAAAATTGATGATTTGATCGGACATGGAATGGATGTGAAGAAAACAAAAGAAGTGAAAGCGAATGTCTGCAAGAATGAGGAGATTTCTGGAGAAGTGCAAAAATCCACAGAAGTAATTTCAGATGTATTGGAAGTACACACACACGAACAAATGGTTTTGGATTTGGTGGAAAAGAAGCCCAAAGATGACTTGAAGAAATACTCAGAGGCAGATGTAGAGAGTGTGGATGAACCCAAAGAAACAACTTCATCTGTCATAGAAGATGAAGGAGTTCAGGAAGTGGAAGATAGAGCAATTATTACACATGATGTGCATGGGGACTCTAATGATATCACTACATATGTGGTGAAAGAAAAGACTACTGAAGTTGTTACAGATGATGTAGAAGTGAAACCAAAAGGAATGATTACATTTGTCGTGAAGAAAGTGAAAGAAGTGGTTACAGGTTCTGTAGATGGGCACAAACTAAAATATATGACTGCTAATACTATAGAAGAGGAGAAGTTAAAAGAATTGGTTGCTGATACTACAGAACAAGAAGAGTACAAACCAGAAAAAGTTGATGCATTTATTGTTGAAGAGAAGCCTGGTGAACTGTTTATTGATGCCAAACCAACAGAGATGATAGCAGATTTTACAGAGGTAAAGAAATCCAGCAAAGTTAATATTGATTTTGCAGGGAAGGTAAAACCTAAAGAAATTACAATACCTATTAAAAATAGCATAGAAGAAAAACCCAAAGAAATTAGTACTGATGAAAATATTTTGAGTATTGTCGAAGAAGAGTATAGCGAAGAATTGCTTACAGACAAGAAACCCGAGGAAATCTTTGTTGGAGTTACAGAAGAGAACAAACCAAAAAGGGTTATTGAGAACATAGTGGAGCAGAAAAATGAAGAAGCTATTATGGATACTAGAAGGGAAAGGGCTAAGGAATTTTCTGTAGAGCATCATGCACCCGAGGAGCTTGTTCTTGTTCATTCAGAGGAGAAGCTCGAGGACATTACATTACAAGAAAGTCCTGAAGAAGTTATGATAGATGATTTAGAGACTATAAATTTCATAAAGGATCAACTGCCAGAAGTTGTGGACACTAGTGACAAAGAAGAATCAAAAGATTTTCTGGATGATATTTCGGAGACTGTAAATTTCATAAAGGATCAAATGCCAGAAGTTGTGGACACTAGTGAAAAAGAAGAATCGAAAGAAGTTATTCCTAAAGGTGAGGAAGAAAAAGCAGAAGAGTTTATTATGAGTCGTGCAAAAGAACAGAAACATGAAAAATTTACAGAAGTTAGTGATGATACTATAACAGAGAAGCAACTAAAAGAAGTTGTAGCTAATCTTGCAGAACAGAAATCTCAAGAAGATGTTACAGATAGTAAAGAGGTGGAAGAAGAAGCTAACGTGACACCAAATCTTAAAGAAGAAAAAGCAAAGGCAATTATTACTGATTCATTTGAGGAACAGAAACTTGAAGAAGTTTTTATTGGTGAGGAAGTTGTTGTGGACACTAAGGAGATGGAACAAGCCAAAGAAGGGAAGTCAAGGAAAATTACTGATTTTGTAGAGGAACTGAAACCTAAAGACATTACTGTGGGCACATCCGAGGAACTTGAAACTGGTGAAATGTTTTCAGAAATCATAGAAAAGGAGAAACAAGCAGAAGTTATCGTTAATACTATACAGGAAAAGAATTTCAGTGAAATTACTAGTAAAAGAGACAATAGCAAAGAAATTTTTTCTGATACCGTTGAGAAGAAACCTAGAGATGTTGCTGTCATGGAATCTGTAAAAGAGCAACCTGCAGAATTTATTCTGATGACCTCCACATCAGCTACTGCTCAACAAAAAGATGTAGAAAAGTCTGTGGATTATGTAGAAGAATGTCCAGAAGTTAATACATGTGGTACCTTACTTATTGGAGATGACGGCATTCAGCCAAAATTTAGTGAGAAAGCATTTGCTCTTACTGTTGAGCCTCATAAGAAATCAGATTTAACAGAAGTAGTAAATGAACTACACAAAATTCACAAACAGGTACCATTAGTAATATCATCAGAAACAGACATATCTACATATCCAGAGGGAGCAGCAGAAACAACTGCTGATGACATCACTTTGGAAAAAATTTTACTCCAGGTAACGTCATCTAAGAAGATCAATTAATATGTATTAATTTATAAATTAATGCAGTTTGATAACTGTGTAAATTTTATGTATAATATTTTATAGATGGTTAGCTTTGTAAGTTTAATACAATAGTTTCATGTAATTGAATTAAAAGCGAATGTATGCAAACGGATGTTTTACTGTATTCTGCAAACTAATTTGTGGCCTTTTTATAACAGTAATGTTTAAATTTAAGTTTAAAGATTTTCTTTACATAATGTTTTATTAAAGCTGTTTGTTTCTAGTTGAGAACTTATATAGTGCATCGTCTACTCCTTGCATTTTTTCAGGGTTAAAAGTCTCTTTTTCTCCCATTTTGCAAAATTGTGTAACTTGTTTGCTCTTTAAAATGCTTTAGTTTCAGAATGTTAGCCTGCTTCTTTCAGTGTTTCATTTTTTTAATTTTTCTTTAGGAAAAATTTGAAGAGGTGCCTATTCGTGATGCTGAAAAAGTCGATCATGTTGAGGTGGAGGTGAGCTCTCTTATCTTAACTAATATACCACTTACCTGATAACCCTGTATTATTTCCAATCTTGGAACTACAAATTCATTATATTTGTATGCGCTAAATTTATTGTCTATGCAACAGTACTGAGCGCAGGCAGACATCGATTTATTCATTATTCTTTTCCAGAGCTTTTCAACGTGTAGAATTGTTTGTTTTTGAGAAGTCAGTGCTCAAATTTGATAGAAAATAGTGAGTCTCTATTGTCAATGGACTCATTTTAATGCCGACTTTGTGATGCCATTGAGTCTATAACATGTTACAGAAGTGTAAAACTGTCGAAACCCGAAACTTGATGTATTTTCAATTTTGGAAAATCTGAAAATCATTGCATGTAATGAATATAAATTGTTAATTTTTAATATCAATTAATATTGAAATAAACCTACAATTATTAAAATCACAAAACAAAAGACATTCGAAAAGTTTCTTGTTTAAATTCTGACTCAGTCTCAGCTTTTTTCTTTTCTTTATAGCAATGGTTTTGCCTCAATGTGGGTTTTGTTGTTCTGTGAAAAAGACTTGGGAAATTAAGTGATATTAGTTGATAGTTAAACAACTAGATATTGTTCTTCCACTTCAGTCAAGTATTTATGTTTGGCTTGTGTAAATAATCTGCATGTAGTTTTGCCCTCATATATCTAAATTACCTGTTGTTGACAGTGTTAAAACCTAATTAATTATGCAATTAGTGGCTGACTTGCAGGGAATGATTATCGTAATTTGCTCTGCTTGATGTGTCTGCATGAAAAAACCACAAGACAACAACTAAATGTCAGTTGTTAACTAGAAACACCTCACCAATTGCTCTAGTCTAACAGTCCTTTGCAAAATTTTTTATAAACATTTGACATCGCATGTTTCACAGATAACATTAATAACAAAAATGTAACTCATAAATTTTCCCATCATTAAGCAATATACATGGCTTGCATATCTTCTTACATATATATATATATATATGTGTGTGTGTGTATGTGTTTGTCTCTTACTTGTATGAGATATTTGCTTTCATTTTCTTTTTTGATAGTATAGATTACCAGTTTCTTGTTTACTGACTTTACACTGTTCACTGTGTGCTTTTATATTATTAATTTCTTTTGTTGCTAATTGTTATAGCTTATTTGCGTACATTAGAAGCAGTGGTGAATATGCTGCAGCAAATATATTGTAATTATTTATATTCAGATGCATTAAATTGTTATTAATCTACATGCATGACATCTGTATCACATCTTCATTGCAACAATCAGTAAGATCATTAACTAACTTATTACCAAAATCAGTTACATCTCAAGACAAGTTTTTCATTTGGCATTCTCATACTTGGCATTCAGAAAACTGATGCACAATTTTTAATTTCGTGTTTGCTTTTTTCCTTCGGTTCTTTAGTTTTTGCTCTCTTGTACTTCTTGCACGATGCATTAATCCCTTAAACTTGAGTTTCTAGAGCTTTGTTTGTGGTGTGCACTCTTTGGTTATTGGTTCTATTCTATCCTGTGTCTGCTTTTTACCACTTTTGTGTCTGTTGTCACAGAGATTATCACCTGTTGCTGGTAAAGATGTCGGAGAACTAGAAACAAACGTGGATGAAAGCAAACATATGCTATCAAAACAACAGAAGAAACACAAAAAAAGGAGACGAAGGAAGAAGCAGAACAAACTTCCTGAAGTCAGTGTAGCTAATACGCGAGGGGCCATTGCTGCCTGTGAAAATGTAATGCCTGACAAAAAGTCAAAACATGCAAAGAAGAGTAAAAAGAATTCCCCCGATCCAGAAGCTGGAGTAGTTGAAGTTGCACCTGTTCAAGATAAAGAATCTCTGCTGGAAGAATCTGAAAATTGGATTGACAACAGGAAGAGTCTGAAAGCTGTATCCGAACAAGCATCACAGTTAATATGTACAACAGCTGACAATGTGTTGAATGAAGAAGATGATGAATTGGCCACTCACCTTGCTGAAATAAGAGCAAAATTGTTAAATTTGTCAAGCACTGTTTCTCCGCCAGAAGAGACTGAAGATAAATCCCTTCCAATTATTGATAATACAAGTGCTGTTGACCATGATTCCATTAATAGTGATGGAATGCAGATTTTTGGTGATATTGTGCCCGAAGAAACAATATCTGAGCAAATTCATATAGAGCAGGGTATGGCTGAATTAATGTCAAACATTCAAAAAATAAAGGACAGAGTTGGAATTTATGATTCTAGTCTGACATTGCTGGAAGAAGTAGCGCAGACTAACGGCTATCAAAATGAAGATGATGAGTTAGGCAAACCATTAGACCCTGAGTTGTCATTTAAAAATGCAGTGGATGAAGTTCCAGATGAATCCATTGAACTGGCAGAAGAAAGTGTCCAACTTCAAGAGGTTGAGGTAGAAAATGATCTTTGTTTGCAGCTTGCTGCATTGAAGCAGAAGCTTAAAAATCTCTCAGAAGCTGCATCATTTAAACTCGAGGAATTGTCAGAAGATGATGTAAAAGCATTAGACATTGATCATGCTAAACTTGGTGATATTTCTGAATTTGTCCAGGAAACAGGTCTTATTCAGTCTAGCATAGCAGAGGCAGAGCCTGTTTGTTGCGTGGACGAAGTAAAAAAACCAGCTGAAACTATTATTAATTTTCCAGAAGAAACAGACTTTGATGAACTTCAGCTTCAAATATCTAATATGAAAGCTCAGCTGCAGAAAATTATGGGTCAAACAAATAACTTAGATCAAGAACAACAACTTGAACGGTGTAAACCAGAGCCAGAGTTTGATAACGAAGTCGAACAATTCAGTATCCATGAAGCACAACGTGATTTCGAAGGCGAGCTCAGTCATTTTGATGAACCAACTCCTAGTGCCACAGTAGAATTAGCACTTAGTGATAACATACATCCGGAGACTCGGGCTGACGAGTCAGAAGACGAGCTTTATATGCAAGTTCTAGAATTAAGACAGAGACTTAAAAACCTAGCAGAAACTAACCAGGAACAAGAGAGTCAGCAAACTGATGTCATTCACGCACTTGATGAACGGCAACAGGTTTGGCAAATAGATCATCAAAAACAGCCTCAATTAGACAGGAACAGTGAACCGTTTTCAGAAGCTGAAGCTGAAGCTGATACACAGATGTCAACTCCTGAAACTGAGCAGCAACTTTCTGAGATGAAACTGGATCTTGTCAAGCTAATCAAAGGTGCTGGTCTAGGAAAGTCAGCTATATTGGAAACATTTTGCGAAAACATTGATAGTAGATCCGATGAAGGCCTATTAACAAGTAATTTTGAAGACAATGATGAAGTTGAAGATACAGATGATGAAGATGACTTGCAGACCAGAATTAATGAAACAAAGTTGCAATTGCAAATGCTTATGACTAAAATAGCAAGTGAAGAAGTTGATAAAAATGATGATTTGGCTGAGTCTGAGCTTCCAGTTGTAGGAGATCTATACATTGGCGCGAGTGATGCACAGTATGATATGGAACAACAAGTAGCTCCTACAGAAGTGCCTGTCAATACCAATCTGGTAAATATAGCACTGCCTGTTAACACTTCTGTATTTTCATTTTCAATTATTTATACAACAATCATGTTTTGTTTTTTTAGATTAATTTTTTTTGTCAATCATTAAATTTCAATCATTTAATTTATTTACATGAATATAAGTAGCTGCTTTTTTATGCATTTTGCACCAGACTGCAAATGCAAATCTACTGAGTGTGTATCATTCAATATGGATCAATATGGTCTGAGCTTGAACCGTAATGGTTCAATAAATCTTTTGGCATCAAAAGTAACTGAAAATTAACCAAATTTGTCAACTTTTATTTTTAGTACACATTTTGCAAATTATTTAAAAAAGGTACAGCGTATGCTGTCCACTGGTTGCCGCTCACGAGTTATCATATTAAGTCCTGATTACGATTGAACAGAAAACAGTCTCAATCCTGACTGGCTTAAATAGCTGATCTTGAGTGAAACAATTCTCAGTCTTTGCAAGATTTGCTGATGGGAGTTAGGTATAAATATCACAAATCTGAACACAGATTACTGGAGACACATCAGTCTGACCTTCTCGTTAACATTTTTTACACTATAGGAAAAAAGTGCTACATGCCACATTTTCAAAATTTTTACCAATTACTAAAGTGCAATTGTACTAAAAGCTAGAGTGTTTTGCTTTACTAGGTTTCCAATTTTAGTTCATAAGTTTTGTCTATTGCACAAGTTCGTTAATGGCGTCTAAAAAAATAGACATTGCATTTTTATAGTGCTACTAACAATGTCACTGCGGAGCTTGGTACGTTTTATGCAAACAAGTGGTAAATTTCGATTTAATATAAAATATTTTGTTGTTATAGAATGGCACTTCAACGACTGGAGAAGTTTCATTTGAAGGCGAGGTAAGTAGAGCTTTCAATAAACATGTAGCGTTATTAGTGTCACAGCTGCCTTCAGACTGGCTCACTCCATTATTCGATCACTCTAAACTATACATAAGTCTCTGGCATTTCAAACCTGCAACAGAGCGTAGAAACATGCAAATATTTTACAAGAGTTCAGCCATTTCTAAGGCCCTGAAAATTAAATACAAAATGTGTTGCAGTTTCACATTTTTTGATTGCACAATCACACAGTTGCACTATGAAGAAATCTGTATTTAATATACTGGCCATCTCCTGGAGAATGTTGTTTCTTAATTTGAAATGTACTGCACTATATGCTGTAGCTGCAGTGTAGCAGTTTCTTAGCTGCAATTCTCTGAAGCATTATTATTGTCTTCTCTCGTGCATTTATATTTTTCTCGGCTCTTGCACAAGCTGTATATGAGTGATCAAACACACGCTAGAACACAGCACAGTCGTGTTAGACTTCTATGCTTATACTTTCAGCACATAGCTTTTCTTGCTATAATAATGCTGGTTGTGAATCTTTTGCTTTATCTTTTGCACTATATTATTGCTTTTAGTCGTTTTTCGGTTATATGGTGAAGGTTGCATGATTGTGCTTCTTATCCACGTGCGCTATCGTCGCAGATCTGTGAGAACCCCTGGCACTGATTTTCATTTTTCATTATGCTAGGCATCAGGGTAGATATGTGTCTGTGCTTTTAAAGAAATCAGACTCTCTAAGGGCCTGAGATAGGAGCCAAAATGACTAACACTGAGTAAGTCTAAAACTAGAGCAACTAGCATCATGAAATTTGCAGGGAAGACTCAAACAGCGATATGGTTTAAAAAGCTTAAAAAAAATTTAAGGGCTCGATATGGGAACCAAAGTGTGAAAATTAGGTCATCCATTTTTAATTTGTATTAACTCCTAAAGCAGGGAACTAGAGTCTCGAAACTTGCACAAATTTTTCAAGGCCCTTCACCTGGGAGGAGGGCTTGACTGTAGTATGGTGAAAGTTGACCTCAGCTAAAAGGTCCTGGACACTGGATCAGTCAATTTTTTATTACATGTACCATTTAACTCCACCTAGTGCTTTGAGTTAAGTTCAAAATTCTTGTCTTAGTTGTGTAGTAAAAAGCTGGGATTCTTTAAGGGCCAAGATAGGAGCCAAAATGTGTTACAGCTCAGTAACTCTAAAACGATAGTAACTACAGTCACGAAACTTACTGGGAAGACAGCTGGAGTCGGGATGTCAAACAAATGTGTAGTTAAATGAAAAGGCAGCATTCTTTAAGAGCCCGAAATGTGAAAATTAAGGCATCCAGTTTTGATTCACGTTAACTCTCCAAGGGTAGACACTTGACCCATGTCAAATTTTTAAGGTATTGACGTATTGACATGAGTTAACCACACTCGACCAAATGTAGTTAGTTGTAAACATGGTCACGGCGTTACGCTTGTGGATTTGGTTCTGTAGTCACTCAGTCTTGTCTATATTGTTTTATCTGTTTCTGTGGTGGTAGTAATATAATGATACTGGTTGCTACTCTTGAATGTTTTCATAAATTTTATATAATTTAATAGTAGTCTTTTGTTATGTCTATAAATTATTTTGGTGACAGTCCTTATTTAAAGCATGTATTTATGTAAATCATCTGTTTAATGTTTATGTGGTTTTATTCAGTTTGGTGATGCTATGTGATTGGTTCTTTTTCTTATTCGTTTTGTTACTTCTTCTTCTTTCTAGCCCATTGTAGGATACGGAGCCATTGCGTTAACAGATCGTTCTCATACTGCTCTAACTACACAAATAAGTGATACTTATTTACCTGATTTCACAACTGATGATAATTTACATGCAAAATTAGCTCACAACAATTTACAAATAAATCACCCTTCTACAGAAGAACATGCAATTAGTGCAGCACAAACCATAATTGAACAAGGAAAGCAAGCTGACACATTAGGTTTATCTGACATGCCGAAACAGATTGAATTACAATACAAAGAAGCACTTGAAATTTCTAAATCTGCTGATTCTGACAGAGAGCAACAACCAGAAATAGAACCTTCTACCTTGAAAAGTGACTTTGAAATTGTTAACATTGATGTTCAGCTTGAGGAACCATCGGAAATGGAAACGCTACCTGCTAAGCTTCTTTCTGAAATAACACCAGATGATGTTGAACTTCATAAACCTACAAAAATAGAAGGTCAAGTTGATATCATGCTGCCTGAGCAACTTCCAAGAACAGACTTAGCTGCTGTTGAATTAGATCAAACTGTTCATCTTGGAATTAAGCAAGTATCCGATTTACAAATTGCTGAGATAGAAGGAGATAAGTCTTTAGAAATCTGTGCTTTTGCTGAACATGTGGCACCATCAAAACCAAAGACAGCTTCAATTGATATTGAAATTCAGCAGCTGCCAGAATTAGAAGCTCCTAAGCCCTCAGAAATTGTTAGTATTAATGTTCAGCTCGAGAAGTCATCAGAAAAAGAAATGTTTCCTGCTGAGGTTAATATAGAGGCTCCACCTCAAATGACAGCAGAGGATATGGAGCGCTCCATAGAAATTGTTGGTACTGATGTTCACCTTGAAGAACCAGTAGAATCAGAAATGCATCCAACTGAACTTCACATTGAGGTGCCTTCTGAAGTAACGTCAGTAGATATTGAGCCTAGCAAAATTACAGAAATAGAAACTGCTGAAATTGATATTGCACCTGAATATGAATTGGGAACAGAAATTGACATTGTTGATCTAGAGCAAGAGGTATCACCATCTCCTTCTGCTGTTGATCTTGAAATTGAGAAGCTGTCTGATTTACAAACTGCTGACACTAAAAGTGACAAACTTCCAGAAGTTGTTGTTCTTGATGTTGAACTTATGAGGCCACCAGAATTAGAAGGTCCTAAGCCCACAGAAGCTGTTAGTATTGATGTTCAACTAGAAAAGCCATCAGAACAAGACATGCTTCCTGCTGAGGTTAATATAGAGGCTCCACCTGGAATGACAGCAGATGATATTGAGCGTTCTACAGAAATTGTTGGTACTGATATTCACCTTGAAGAACCAGCAGAATCAGAAATGCATCCAACTGAACTTCACATTGAGGTGCCTTCTGAAGTAACGTCAGTAGATATTGAGCCTAGCAAAATTACAGAAATAGAAACTGCTGAAATCGATATTGCACCTGAACATGAATTGGGAACAGAAATTGACATTGTTGATCTAGAGCAAGAGGTATCACCATATCCTTCTGCTGTTGATCTTGAAATTGAGAAGCTGCCTGATTTACAAACTGCTGACACTAAAAGTGAAAAACTTCCAGAAGTTGCTGTTCTTGGTGTTGAACTTATGAAGCCACCAGAATTAGAAGCTCCTAAGCCCACAGAAGCTGTTAGTATTGATGTTCAACTAGAAAAGCCGTCAGAACAAGACATGCTTCCTGCTGAGGTTAATATAGAGGCTCCACCTGGAATGACAGCAGATGATATTGAGCTTTCTACAGAAATTGATGGTACTGATGTTCACCTTGAAAAACTAGTAGAATCAGAAATGCATCCAACTGAACTTCACATTGAGGTGCCTTCTGAGGTAACGACAGTAGATGTTGAGCTTAGCAAAATTACAGAAATAGAAACTGCTGAAATCGATATTGCACCTGAACATGAATTGGGAACAGAAATTGACATTGTTGATCTAGAGCAAGAGGTATCACCATATCCTTCTGCTGTTGATCTTGAAATTGAGAAGCTGCCTGATTTACAAACTGCTGACACTAAAAGTGAAAAACTTCCAGAAGTTGCTGTTCTCGATGTTGAATTTATGAAGCCACCAGAATTAGAAGCTCCTAAGCCCACAGAAGCTGTTAGTATTGATGTTCAACTAGAAAAGCCATCAGAACAAGACATGTTTCCTGCTGAGGTTAATATAGAGGCTCCACCTGGAATGACAGCAGAGGATATTGAGCGTTCTACAGAAATTGTTGGTACTGATGTTCACCTTGAAGAACCAGTAGAATCAGAAATGCAGTCAACTGAACTTCACATTGAGGTGCCTTCTGAAGTAACGTCAGTAGATATTGAGCCTAGCAAAATTACAGAAATAGAAACTGCTGAAATCGATATTGCACCTGAACATGAATTGGGAACAGAAATTGACATTGTTGATCTAGAACAAGTGGTATCGCCATATCCTTCCGCTGTTGATCTTGAAATTGAGAAGCTGCCTGATTTACAAACTGCTGACACTAAAAGTGACAAACTTCCAGAAGTTGCTGTTCTTGATGTTGAATTTATGAAGCCACCAGAATTAGAGGCTCCTAAGCCCACAGAAGCTGTTAGTATTGATGTTCAACTAGAAAAGCCGTCAGAACAAGACATGTTTCCTGCTGAGGTTAATATAGAGGCTCCACTTGGAATGGCAGCAGATGATATTGAGCGTTCTACAGAAATTGTTGGTACTGATGTTCACCTTGAAAAACCAGTAGAATCAGAAATGCATACAACTGAACTTCACATTGAGGTGCCTTCTGAAGTAATGTCAGTAGATATTGAGCCTAGCAAAATTACAGAAATAGAAACTGCTGAAATCGATATTGCACCTGAACATGAATTGGGAACAGAAATTGACATTGTTGATCTAGAACAAGAGGTATCACCATATCCTTCTGCTGTTGATCTTGAAATTGAGAAGCTGCCTGATTTACAAACTGCTGACACTAAAAGTGACAAACTTCCAGAAGTTGCTGTTCTTGATGTTGAACTTATGAAGCCACCAGAATTAGAAGCTCCTAAGCCCACAGAAGCTGTTAGTATTGATGTTCAACTAGAAAAGCCGTCAGAACAAGACATGCTTCCTGCTGAGGTTAATATAGAGGCTCCACCTGGAATGACAGCAGAGGATGTTGAGCATTCTACAGAAATTGTTGGTACTGATGTTCACCTTGAAAAACCAGTAGAATCAGAAATGCATTCAACTGAACTTCACATTGAGGTGCCTTCTGAAGTAATGTCAGTAGATATTGAGCCTAGCAAAATTACAGAAATAGAAACTGCTGAAATCGATATTGCACCTGAACATGAATTGGGAACAGAAATTGACATTGTTGATCTAGAGCAAGAGGTATCACCATATCCTTCTGCTGTTGATCTTGAAATTGAGAAGCTGCCTGATTTACAAACTGCTGACACTAAAAGTGACAAACTTCCAGAAGTTGCTGTTCTTGATGTTGAACTTATGAAGCCACCAGAATTAGAAGCTCCTAAGCCCACAGAAGCTGTTAGTATTGATGTTCAACTAGAAAAGCCGTCAGAACAAGACATGTTTCCTGCTGAGGTTAATATAGAGGCTCCATCTGAAACGACAGCAGAGGATATTGAGCGTTCTAGCAAAATTGTTGGTACTGATGTTCACCTTGAAGAACCAGTAGAATCAGAAATGAAGTCAACTGAACTTCACATTGAGGTGCCTTCTGAAGTAACGTCAGTAGATATTGAGCTTAGCAAAATTACAGAAATAGAAACTGCTGAAATCGATATTGCACCTGAACATGAATTGGGAACAGAAATCGATGCTGTTGACCTAGTCCACGAGATTGCTGACACAAAAAGTGACAAACTTCCAGAAATTGGTGTTCTTGATGTTGAACTCGTGAAGCCATCAGAATTAGAAGCTCCTAAGCCCACAGAAACTGTTAGTATTGATGTTCAGCTAGAAAAGCCATCAGGACAAGACGTGCTTCCTGCTGAGGTTAATATAGAGGCTCCATCTGAAACGACAGCAGATGATGTTGAGCGTTCTACAGAAATTCTTGGTACTGATGTTCACCTTGAAGAATCAGTAGAATCAGAAATGAAGTCAACTGAACTTCACATTGAGGTGCCTTCTGAAGTAACGTCTGTAGATATTGAGCCTAGCAAAATTACAGAAATAGAAACTGCTGAAATCGATATTGCACCTGAACATGAATTGGGAACAGAAATTGACATTGTTGATCTAGAACAAGCGGTATCACCATATCCTTCCGCTGTTGATCTTGAAATTGAGAAGCTGCCTGATTTACAAACAGCTGACACTAAAAGTGACAAACTACCAGAAGTTGCTGTTCTTGATGCTGAACTTATGAAGCCACCAGAATTAGAAGCTCCTAAGCCCACAGAATCTGTTAGTATCGATGTTCAACTAGAAAAGCCATCAGAACAAGTCATGTTTCCTGCTGAGGTTAATATAGATGCTCCACCTGGAATGACAGCAGAGGATGTTGAGCGTACTACAGAAATTGTTGGTACTGATGTTCACCTTGAAGAATCAGTAGAATCACGTGAGGTCACTGAACTTCACATTGAGGTGCCTTCTGAAGTAACGTCAGTAGATATTGAGCTTAGCAAAATTACAGAAATAGAAACTGCTGAAATCGATATTGCACCTGAACATGAATTGGGAACAGAAATTGACATTGTTGATCTAGAGCAAGAGGTATCACCATATCCTTCTGCTGTTGATCTTGAAATTGAGAAGCTGCCTGATGTACAAACTGCTGACACTAAAAGTGACAAACTTCCAGAAGTTGCTGTTCTTGATGTTGAACTTATGAAGCCACCAGAATTAGAAGCTCCTAAGCCCACAGAAGCTGTTAGTATTGATGTTCAACTAGAAAAGCCGTCAGAACAAGACATGCTTCCTGCTGAGGTTAATATAGAGGCTCCACCTGGAATGACAGCAGAGGATGTTGAGCATACTACAGAAATTGTTGGTACTGATGTTCACCTTGAAGAATCAGTAGAATCAGAAATGAAGTCAACTGAACTTCACATTGAGGTGCCTTCTGAAGTAATGTCTGTAGATATTGAGCTTAGCAAAATTACAGAAATAGAAACTGCTGAAATCGATATTGCACCTGAACATGAATTGGGAACAGAAATTGACATTGTTGACCTAGTCCACGAGATTGCTGACACTAAAAGTGACAAACTTCCAGAAGTTGCTGTTCTTGATGCTGAACTTATGAAGCCACCAGAATTAAAAGCTCCTAAGCCCACAGAAGCTGTTAGTATTGATGTTCAACTAGAAAAGCCGTCAGAACAAGACATGTTTCCTGCTGAGGTTAATATAGAGGCTCCACCTGGAATGACAGCAGAGGATGTTGAGCGTACTACAGAAATTGTTGGTACTGATGTTCACCTTGAAGAATCAGTAGAATCAGAAATTGAGTCGACTGAACTTCACATTGAGGTGCCTTCTGAAGTAATGTCAGTAGATATTGAGCTTAGCAAAATTACAGAAATAGAAACTGCTGAAATCGATATTGCACCTGAACATGAATTGGGAACAGAAATTGACATTGTTGATCTAGAGCAAGAGGTATCACCATATCCTTCTGCTGTTGATCTTGAAATTGAGAAGCTGCCTGATTTACAAACTGCTGACACTAAAAGTGACAAACTTCCAGAAGTTGCTGTTCTTGATGTTGAACTTATGAAGCCACCAGAATTAGAAGCTCCTAAGCCCACAGAAGCTGTTAGTATCGATGTTCAACTAGAAAAGCCGTCAGAACAAGACATGTTTCCTGCTGAGGTTAATATAGAGGCTCCACCTGGAATGACAGCAGAGGATGTTGAGCATACTACAGAAATTGTTGGTACTGATGTTCACCTTGAAGAATCAGTAGAATCAGAAATGGAGTCAACTGAACTTCACATTGAGGTGCCTTCTGAAGTAACGTCAGTAGATATTGAGCTTAGCAAAATTACAGAAATAGAAACTGCTGAAATCGATATTGCACCTGAACATGAATTGGGAACAGAAATTGACATTGTTGATCTAGAACAAGTGGTATCGCCATATCCTTCCGCTGTTGATCTTGAAATTGAGAAGCTGCCTGATTTACAAACTGCTGACACTAAAAGTGACAAACTTCCAGAAGTTGCTGTTCTTGATGTTGAATTTATGAAGCCACCAGAATTAGAGGCTCCTAAGCCCACAGAAGCTGTTAGTATTGATGTTCAACTAGAAAAGCCGTCAGAACAAGACATGTTTCCTGCTGAGGTTAATATAGAGGCTCCACCTGGAATGACAGCAGAGGATGTTGAGCGTTCTACAGAAATTGTTGGTACTGATGTTCACCTTGAAGAACCAGTAGAATCAGAAATGGAGTCAACTGAACTTCACATTGAGGTGCCTTCTGAAGTAATGTCAGTAGATATTGAGCCTAGCAAAATTACAGAAATAGAAACTGCTGAAATCGATATTGCACCTGAACATGAATTGGGAACAGAAATTGACATTGTTGATCTAGAACAAGCGGTATCACCATATCCTTCCGCTGTTGATCTTGAAATTGAGAAGCTGCCTGATTTACAAACTGCTGACACTAAAAGTGACAAACTTCCAGAAGTTGCTGTTCTTGATGCTGAACTTATGAAGCCACCAGAATTAGAAGCTCCTAAGCCCACAGAAGCTGTTAGTATCGATGTTCAACTAGAAAAGCCGTCAGAACAAGTCATGTTTCCTGCTGAGGTTAATATAGAGGCTCCACCTGGAATGACAGCAGAGGATGTTGAGCGTACTACAGAAATTGTTGGTACTGATGTTCACCTTGAAGAATCAGTAGAATCAGAAATTGAGTCGACTGAACTTCACATTGAGGTGCCTTCTGAAGTAACGTCTGTAGATATTGAGCCTAGCAAAATTACAGAAATAGAAACTGCTGAAATTGATATTGCACCTGAACATGAATTGGGAACAGAAATTGACATTGTTGATCTAGAACAAGCGGTATCACCATATCCTTCTGCTGTTGATCTTGAAATTGAGAAGCTGCCTGATTTACAAACTGCTGACACTAAAAGTGACAAACTTCCAGAAGTTGCTGTTCTTGATGCTGAACTTATGAAGCCACCAGAATTAAAAGCTCCTAAGCCCACAGAAGCTGTTAGTATTGATGTTCAACTAGAAAAGCCGTCAGAACAAGTCATGTTTCCTGCTGAGGTTAATATAGAGGCTCCACCTGGAATGACAGCAGAGGATGTTGAGCGTACTACAGAAATTGTTGGTACTGATGTTCACCTTGAAGAATCAGTAGAATCAGAAATTGAGTCGACTGAACTTCACATTGAGGTGCCTTCTGAAGTAATGTCAGTAGATTTTGAGCTTAGCAAAATTACAGAAATAGAAACTGCTGAAATCGATATTGCACCTGAACATGAAATGGGAACAGAAATTGATGCTGTTGACCTAGTCCACGAGATTGCTGACACAAAAAGTGACAAACTTCCAGACGTTGCTGTTCTTGATGTTGAACTTGTGAAGCCATCAGAATATGAAGTTCCTAAGCTCACAGAAGCTGTTAGTATTGATGTTCAACTAGAAAAGCCATCAGAACAAGACATGCTTCCTGCTGAGGTTAATATAGAAGCTCCACCTGGAATGACAGCAGAGGATGTTGAGCGTTCTACAGAAATTGTTGGTACTGATGTTCACCTTGAAGAACCAGTAGAATCAGACATGCATCCAACTGAACTTCACATTGAGGTGCCTTCTGAAGTAACGTCAGTAGATATTGAGCCTAGCAAAATTGCAGAAATAGAAACTGCTGATATCAATATTGCACCTGAACATGAATTGGGAACAGAAATTGACATTGTTGATCTAGAGCAAGAGGTATCACCATATCCTTCTGCTGCTGAGCTTGAAATTGAGAAGTTGCCTGATTTACAAACTGCTGACACTAAAAGTGACAAACTTCCAGAAGTTGCTGTTCTTGATGTTGAACTTATGAAGCCACCAGAATTAGAAGCTCCTAAGCTCACAGAAGCTGTTAGTATTGATGTTCAACTAGAAAAGCCATCAGAACAAGACATGTTTCCTGCTGAGGTTAATATAGAGGCTCCACCTGGAATGACAGCAGAGGATGTTGAGCGTTCTACAGAAATTGTTGGTACTGATGTTCACCTTGAAGAACCAGTAGAATCAGAAATGCATCCAACTGAACTTCACATTGAGGTGCCTTCTGAAGTAACGTCAGTAGATATTGAGCCTAGCAAAATTACAGAAATAGAAACTGCTGAAATCGATATTGCACCTGAACATGAATTGGGAACAGAAATTGACATTGTTGATCTAGAGCAAGAGGTATCACCATATCCTTCTGCTGCTGATCTTGAAATTGAGAAGCTGCCTGATTTACAAACTGCTGACACTAAAAGTGACAAACTTCCAGAAGTTGCTGTTCTTGATGTTGAACTTATGAAGCCACCAGAATTAGAAGCTCCTAAGCTCACAGAAGCTGTTAGTATTGATGTTCAACTAGAAAAGCCGTCAGAACAAGACATGTTTCCTGCTGAGGTTAATATAGAGGCTCCACCTGGAATGACAGCAGAGGATGTTGAGCGTTCTACAGAAATTGTTTGTACTGATGTTCACCTTGAAGAACCAGTAGAATCAGAAATGGAGTCAACTGAACTTCACATTGAGGTGCCTTCTGAAGTAACGTCAGTAGATATTGAGCCTAGCAAAATTACAGAAATAGAAACTGCTGAAATCGATGTTGCACCTGAACATGAATTGGGAACAGAAATTGACATTGTTGATCTAGAGCAAGAGGTATCACTATATCCTTCTGCTGCTGATCTTGAAATTGAGAAGCTGCCTGATTTACAAACTGCTGACACTAAAAGTGACAAACTTCCAAAAGTTGGTGTTCTTGATGTTATGAAGCCGTCAGAATTACAAACTCCTAAACCATCTGAACAAGAAGTGGTTCTTGCTGAAGTTAATGTAGAGACTTCTGAAATGACAAATGCAAAGGCTTCTTTAGAAATAACAAGTGATATGAAATATGCAACAGAAATTGTTGGTATTGATGTTCATGTTGAGGAGTCATCAGAACCAGATATACTTCCAACTGGACGTCATGATGACATGCTTGTTGAATTAACATCAGATGTTGTTGAACATGACACATCACCGGACTTGCAAGCAATGCTTGTACCAGCCGAGTCAGATAAACCCCAAGACATATTAACACAAATTTCTGATGCACAGTTAGGTATGAAAGAACCAAAAACTACAAACATAAAATCACCATTACACATTTTAAGTACAAAAATAGGAGAACCTGCTGAGTCAGGCTTACCAATAGCACCTCCTGAGAAACAGGACGAACAGGAACAGGTATCATATTATTTTGTTGTGGTATGTTTTGAAATGTGGAACTATTTAATTATGTTTATAATGAGTACACTTGCAGAATTTGCTATGATTTGTCATCATATAATTAGTTCGGTGGAAAGACTTGTATCATTCTTTTGAAAGCTTTAGTCTGTAAATAAGAAAATATTTTGTATATAGTCAATATAATCATGGCTTTATATGCAACATATCAATTTTTCGTAACTTTAATTATTTTTGGTATCTTTTGGGGAATATTTCTTCCGAGGTAGCTGTTACATTTTGGTTTTCCATTTAACATATAGGTTGAAGATGCTATTGAGACAGTCAGAGAGGAGCCATTTGTTGAGCCTGGAGCAGAACCAATGCCAAAAGATGTTGATACTAAAGAAGAGACAAATGAGATAACAAAACCAGAAGATGTTGAGCTTGAAAAAGAGCCAAAAGAAGTTATAAGTGCCTTACCCATTGACACTTTTAGAGGGGAACAAGTCACACCTCACGAGGAGTTAGAACCGGAAGATGTTGGGGCTGAACCAAACAGGGGGGAAGAAGAACCAAAAAAAGTAACAAGTGTTTTGCCCATCAAGTTGCATAGAGAGGAACCAGTCGGACCGCATGTTGAATCAAAATCAGAAGCTATTGGTGTTGAAGAAGAGCCAAATGAAATAATAAGTGCTTTACCCATCCAATCATTTAGAGAGGAAGTAGTTAAATTTCATGTAGAGTCAAAATCTGAAGATGTTGAGACTGAAAAAGAGACAAAGGAAGTAACAATTATCTTGCCTATTGAATCATATAGAGAACCCGCTAAATCTCAAGAACCTGAAGAACAATTCAGTGAGGCATTTAGAGATGAACAACCAGAAATAGAGGAAGTGGATCTTACAACTGTTGTTACAGAAGATTTACCCACGAACATGTGGGGGTATGATCCAAGAGAGCTTAGTTATGCAGAAGTGTTAAAGCTGGGTTTGCAAAAATTGGAACCACATGAGGATGAGACGTTTGTCACCACAGAAGAATTGCAACTTGAAGGTGGCCCAATTGAAGAGGTATATATTTGTTCAGAAACTTTGTTTGTTGTGTGTGTTATCTGTTTCTTTCTTCATCCTAAAGTTGAAAACATGTAAGAGTTTATTTACACGCAATCATGTTAGTGCAATGATAGATTCACAAAATTTTGTGGTCACTTAAGTTTTACAGGATCGAAATTCACTAAAGTGACAATTATTATAACAAACTTTTACTGTTTACATCTTCAAAGAAAATATAAAAAATAAAAACATGTATGTTTTTAATGATGTGTTTTTAATGAACGTTGCAGGTACGGCCTGTTTATCAGGTGCATCATGATGTATTGCTGCATCGAATAATTCATCGAGTTACAGTTACTGAGATCTGGTTAACAGAAGTCGTGGAAACCTTTATGACTCGTCCTATACAACCTGGCGAAGCCAGTTACACCTTACAAGAAAACCTTGTATGTTTTGACTTACGTCTATCATGATTGTAATGTTTAAGGTCTCTAAGATATCTACAACTACTGTTATTTAAAGTAATGTGACAATCTAGGTGAAATAGCAAAATAAAAGCAACTTTACATGACATTAAAAGATCAACGTATATTTGTGCAGTGAAAATTAAACTCAATAGGAAATAAACTGTTTTTGAATTGATACTAGGTTTGTAACTAAATTTTACTGATGCGGAATGAGTATAGAAACTATTACGTATTTCACCTGATAATGCATGCTAGCAATTTCTTTCTTGATTTTCTAAAAGGCCTGTGTTTTTAGGTGTCATTAAAATTGTATTTGGTTGTGTTTTCTTTATAAATAAGGCATCAGGAGTAGAAAGTACATGACACCTTCCATTTATTGTGTCATTATTATTGAATTATTATTTTTAACAGGATTTACAAGAGGCTATTAAGGCAAAAGAAAAGGAGCTTAGTAATTTATCCGTACTTTACACTCAGTTGGCTACACATCATTCTCACGAACCAGCAGAAGATATGCTTCCTCGCTTTTCTGCATTACAGACACAACTTTCGCAAGCTAATATTATTCTGGATTCTGGTGTAGAAGAACTTGAAACCACTGCTGAGGAAGAAGCCAAAAAACTTGCTGTTCAGCAAGAGGTTTCTTACATCATTCCTGTTGGTACACAGTGGGAGGAAGCAGAGGTTGACGACTCTGCTAGAAGTCTTTACGGACATGATTTGAGGACAATGACATATACCGAAATGTTAGAGCTTGCTATTGAAAGGCTGCATGTGAGTGAGGAAGAACCAGAAGTGATTTCATTGCCTCAGGCTCAACCCACAGTACTGCCATCTAAAGAAGTAAGGTTTTTTAATTAAATTATTTTGTCAGTTCAAAAGTAGGCTATTCTTTTTAATAAATGCAGTCCAAGGAGCAATTTGGTAAAGTTTATAGCAACGTCTTGGACCAATTATTCATTATTTATCATTAAATATCTCATTTATCAGGTATAATTTCATACTCTGGATAAACAGATGTTCACCGTTTTGTAAACCTGCAGGTGCAGGATACATGCAGAAGTTATCATGAAAAGTTGGTGCAGCGAATCATTCACCGAGTAGCGGTCACAGAAGTATGGGTTACGCATGTTGCTCAAACGATTATTAACCAACCTATTCACAACCAAGATGCAGTTGCACTTCTCCAAGAAAATCAGGTGAGAGTATGTTGAACTTTAAGTGGGCAAAAATATAAGTTAAAACAATGTGCACTGTTTTGTTTGTTCTTATAAAAATGTTGGGTAATAACACTGTGAGGTTTAGCAAGCTACTAAAATACACTAAGTGTTCCAGTCATTTTTTGAAGCTTTGACTTCATATTTTACATATAGTGACCAAGAGGAATATAACGTTATAATGTATTATTATGACATAATGTAATATTAGAACATCTAGTCTGCAATATTTCATGTTACTTATTATTTTTATACTACAACTTGTGTGCAGTGTTTTATGAATACCTCTTTGGATGTAAAAGATAAACCTTTACTTGGACTGGTGTCTATAACCTGTTAGATTCATTGAATATCGCAGTGTAAAATGCAGTAGCAAATATTTCAACATTTTATTACTAGTGCAATTGCATTGTGCAGTTTAAATGTAATAACAAAGTTTTTTCAATGATAATATATAAGTAATCCACAAGGTAAAACAACATTATTCATATGCATTGACTACTATATTAGGCAAACTGAACAGTTCAGCGGATCACTTTGTCGGCTTGGTAAATTTTCTGTTACCTTTCTTGAGGCTATTTACTGGTGTTGACTTTGGACGATCTGACTTATTTAAAAAAGAAAAAATAGATTAGAAAAAGACTTTTTTGAAGGGAAATTATTTTGAAATATGTGGGGATCTTGCCATTTGTTTTTGATTTTTTAAATAAATGTAATCATAGAAACTTTAATGCTTGTGTCAAAACCTGTTAATAGTGAAATGCAGTGCAGTCTTTTTTCTCATATAAAAATGTTTAGTACCATCATAGCACATAAAGTCAAAGTAGTTGTTTTTGTATGAATAACTCTGTTAGTTATAGTTTCTCTGAGAAACTTTTAAATGTAATGAGCACTTCTGTCAATTTATAATTTATTGTTTAGTTGACTAAACTACAATTTTTTTATTTTAAATTACAAGTTAAGATTTAATTTAAACTCACAGGAAACTCAGCAGATGCTTGTATTGAAACAAGGAGATATGAATGAGCTGTTTGTTCTTTATCATCAAATTAAACTTAATGAACCAGCCCATAGAGCCGTGACCCTTCAGGCTCGCATTGATGCTGTTTTGGTACAACTTCCCGAACTGGAAAGCAAACTTCAGTCCAAAGAAATGCAACTACAACTACAAATAGATGTAAGTATGGCCTTCTCTCTAAATAGGTTAATTCATTACACTGTCTTTCTGAAAGTAAGTAGATAGCAGTGATAAGTCTGTTGTGATGCTAGCAGTACTATAACAGGTATAGTTAGCAATGACATAATAATAGTTTAGGTGGGAAGGTATAGCGAAAATTTGTACTACACGACAGTTTTTGTCAGTAGGGCCTAAATACTTCAAAGTAATGCCTAGTTGTTATTGCAAGATAAGTTAAGTTGCTGCACTCCAAATGAATTACTTGGCATTACTCAAATTTTATTTTAGTAGGGAAAAAATTCATTTAGTCCGTGACATTTTTGGGCATTGCAAATTCTTGCTTGAAAATGTGGAAAGTCATTCGGCAAGTCTGACAAGTATCAGATGTGTATTTACCTATGTGTAATTTCTTGTGATGAGATGCAATAACCAAATAACTATAACTAATGGTATATAATGGTATATAGCTCTAATGGTCTATTAATTAATATTTGATAGTTCTATAATTTTTTGGTGTCTTCATGCACTATTTCTTTGTTGTAGGAATGTAAAAAGCAAGAAGAGGAAGAAAAGAAGAAACCAGAAGAAACAAAGAGTGGATTAGGTGGATGGATGCAGTGGTTAACTCAGAAAGTTGTAAGCAAACCAAAACCTGAAGAGGAGGCTAAACAAATTGACGAAGCCAAGCCTGGGGATATAGGCACGGAAGCTTTGGAATCTAAACCTACTGATTTCGAAGACGAAGACGAAGACGAAGACAAAAAACCTGAAGAAGCAACAGACAAAGAACAAGATGTTCAACATGCTGTGGTGCAAGAACCTGGCAGTTTTGATGATGAAGTTTGCAAGATTTATGAATCTGCAGCAATTATGGAACTAAGACAAGAAGTACCGGTAGAAAATCAAGAAGATTTTGAAAAATCGGAAGCAATCGATCTCACTCTGGCATCAAGTGATCAAAGTCAAAAGGAGCCAGAGTTTGCTGACAAGGAAATACCCGTTAAAACAGAACGTGTCGTACAAGGTGACCTAGATGCGACTAGTCAAGAGGAAACAGAGTTTGATTTGCAACTTTATAAACCACAAACTTTAACTGAAGAGCAACAACCAAGTGATTTTGAAACCAAATTAAGTCTAAAATTAAAACAAGAAGCTCTGGTTGATGCCAAAGATGCACTTCTTGAACAACCTAAGGGAGTTGCAAAGACTAAAGAATTAGATGATTTTGACGAAAAAATAGATGAAGAAGAAGCTGATGACAAACAAGCAAATTTACCCATTGAACGTGAAACAGATGTTTGTGAGTTTTCATCACCCGAGGAACAATTCGAAGGAACTCTGGAGGATCTTCAACAAGGTCCACAACCTTCAGTGGCTAGTCCAAAAAAATACATACAAACCATTGATGAAAGGGCAAAAACGTTTACCATTGAAGAGCTTCCTAGTGAAGAGGCAGCAGATGTCACTGATGGTACTGATGAAACTTTGGTATGTTTTTCTTTGATATATAAATTGAACTTATTTCATGATGGTCTTTGGTTTGGTGTTGTAGATTCCTACAGTTTTCCCATTCCTTGTTTTCTTAGACACAACGTCATTATTTTTGAAACAATTCCTACTTTCTGTTGTAGTTAATTGATCCAAGTGCAGTAAGTCATTCTATACTGATGCAGTCAGTAGCTGACATTGCTTTGCTGACGGAAGAGCCCTTGTCATCAACGGACTTGACCGTTGGACAAGTTGACTCTCAGTGGGAGGTTCTGCACTGGTATCTTACACAGCAGGAACTTCAGCTTACCGGAATGGCGTCTCCTCCTGAAGTATGTAGTTTGTTTTTCATTTCAAGTCATAGTACTGTAACATATATATATATACATATATATATATATATTCTAGCTTAAAATAGTGACAATTGTTTGCTACTTTTTTTGCAGTCTTTAGTTCTGTTTGCATGCCTTATTTGTAATAAACATTCGATTAATCTTGGAAATCAATCTTATTTAGTCAGATTAACCAATAAAACAAAATATGCAGTGTTTGTTTTTCAACCAACTAATAAAGCAGGTGTACATCTGTTTGATAAAAATCCATTCAAAATAAAAATCCTTTGGTTTTAGGATTGCTGGCTTCTCTAAAGTCCATTCTTATTTTTGGTGAGAAATTGTAAACTAAATTCTTAATGTTTTGCTAAGTAGCTTATATTTTGTATGTCTGGCAATGCTTGGCAGGACTAGGAATGCTTTATTAATTCACCTTTCACTGATTTTGTATGTGTACTGCAAAGGTGGCTTGATTTCTACATGTATTGTAATGCCAGAATTTAGTAACTTGCCGACATAATCTCTGAGGCTTATTTATTTTTTGCTCGTTTATTAAAGTTATTGCTGTATTTTTGTCTGGTTAAAACTAGATTGGTGTTATTGTTGTATTTGTTAGACTGCCTGCTTTATATGCTTGCTTTAATTGAACTATCATGCCAGGAAGTGAAAGTTGTTCATGGACACTTTTACATTAATATTGTTTACATCTAAAGCTGAAATAAAAAATTTTAGCAAATGTAGAATTATATTTTGAAATTCCATATATTTCACTGCTGTTGCTTTTCACATACTTTTTAGGGATTTTGTTGTTTTTCATATTTATATGTAGTGTATAACTCTTACCTTTCATTTTTTTAATATACAATTTCTGTGTGCCAGCACGATTTTTAATTATGATTTGTCAGCAGGATATGGAAGAGAGGCAGCGTTTTTTTCGTACCTACCACATTTTAACAACTGAAACCACTATCACTGAATGGATTACTGTACAGACTTTGATCACACGCTTATATCAGTACTATACAGCAATTCAGGATACTTTGCCCAATGATTCTCAAGCTCAGCTGCTACTGCTACAGATGTTAAAACAAACCATAGAGCAATTGTGCATGTACATTACAGCCATGCAAGTTAGACTTATGAAACCTTCAGGAGAGGATCTGGAAGTGCAGGTCATACAGAATGAGGTAAGATTTTTGAAAGTGTTAAAATTTCTATATACTTTGTTTAGCACTTACAGCCTTTTAGGGCGAGAGAAATACATCAGTATTGAATCAAAAGTGTTTTTCTTGAGATTATGCAATTGTTACCTTTTTAACCAAGGCACCAAGCGTACATATACCTCTAGATTTTATTTGAAGAAGATTATTTTTGTGGCCCATAACTATTTTATTCGATCATTTTTAGCGTGACCACATCAGGAATTTGGAAAATTTCCATATGTTGAGCCTGGAAGATGATGTAGCACATAATGTTGTGATAATTGCTCCATGTTAAATTTTTACATGTGCTTTTGATAGACTATGTAATTGTATGTGTGTGCATGTAATGCAAAATGTTTCTTGCCTGATAAAAAATAGTTGTCCACTATTCATATGCACCTTTGATTTATTCAAGTAATATTTCAATATGTTCTTTATGGCAAGTATCTTCGAAAAAATCTTTATCTTGCATCTTTTTAGGAACTGATCGATGACATCAGAAGAGCTGCAGAAGAAGTATCTATCTTGCAAGAAGTGGCTCCTCTCTATATTGTTCATGCTTCACCACGTACACATGTTTTAGTAAAGCAGTCATTGACTTTGATGCAGAACAGACTATCAACTCTTGAAGACAAAGCAGTGGAAAAAGGACGACTTTTGCAAGAGAAGAAAAACCAGGAGGCTGTCATACAAGTAAGAAATCATGAGTTACAATAAGTCAATAAAAATTATGCTCTGTTTTATTAAAAATGTTTGGTCACTTGTTGTCTTTCTTATTTACTGAATATGTTGAACATGACGTAAGAAAACAATTATAAGAAATATTGTTGATATAAAATTAACAGAAATTGAGTAAATTTTGATATATGAAGACTTGTGTTAGTTGTTCAAACATAGCTGGTATGGTGATTTCAAAATGCAACTTCTTTCACTTTGGTTTTTGCTTATCAATAACTCCACTTATTTAGTATGAAATACATTCAGGAAGAAACAAATTCAGAAAAAGTGCCAAATCAGTA
The DNA here is from genome assembly GCA_030141605.1 of Tubiluchus corallicola. Taxonomy (NCBI): domain Eukaryota; kingdom Metazoa; phylum Priapulida; class Priapulimorpha; order Priapulimorphida; family Tubiluchidae; genus Tubiluchus; species Tubiluchus corallicola. The sequence goes on from JAQGDQ010000693.1 coordinate 57,476, forward strand.
GGATTATTTTAGTTATGCTCTTTTTGTTAAGAATTGTATTTTTGTGGCTAGATGGAAGTGCACAGGTTGTTAACATTAGTGACAACGGTATGGGAGCAGTACACAATAATCGTCAACAACGAAACATTGTCAGCAGCAGAACAGCAATTACCTCTTCAGGTAAGTCAATTCTTTTTTATATTGAAACTTTAGAAATAATTTAAAAAATTCTTCCAATGAACGCCATTGTATATGACAATGATTGTGATGGCAAAAGGAGCTCTAAAATTTTCTGAAAATTTTGTTCTTATGAGAAATGTGAGCTACTGCAACAATGAATAATAGAAAAAAAGCAGTAAAGTTTCACCAGAAATGCTAGGTAAACTCATTATTGATGGAGTCATTTTGAAATGACATTCAAAAAGATAGATCTTGAAAAGTTATGGAATACTGTTATTAGGCAGTCTACTAACATTGCACGTATTACAAAAATACAGTCATCAGTTTTACTTAGCATTTGCCATTTCGCTACTTTAATGTAATGCTAGTAATGTGTGGCAATACAATTAGTCCTTATAAATGTGTTAAAAGAAAACCAGATGATTTTTTAGACTAATTCTTATTTTAATTTACTGTCCAAACTATACATTTTCTTACCTATAAAAATTAGCAATTGATTCTTATATTTGAATAATTTGTTTAGGAAGTTAATTAATGGCAACCGAACACACCTATTGCTTACGTCAGAAACTAACCACAGTTTGTGCAATGGGAGGCATCTTCCTTTGCGCGTCAAGCACGTTTGCACATGTGTTACTGCTTAAACGTGTGAAGTCACAAAAATAGGCTCTTATATCATATGATGCCAGAAACTAACACTGCAGTTCATGATCGTGGTTATCACGGTACCACCTTCTATTTGTCGGCCACACACATGTGACAAAAAGTCGGCGTTGCCAATCTTTGTAGATTCACTGAGCTTTGAAAGTTTAACAAAATTTGGGTATCCGAGGTAATTATTATTTATTCTAAGCTTTGACTTAAAAAAAGCTATTGTAGTTTTCGACATTTTAGAGCACACTTTATTCTGAACTCGTGTTTACACAATCATCCGGTTTTCCTTTAACATTAAAATCTTATTCAGTCTGCAAGTTAAGTCTGGAACATTTTGCTTTTTGTAATGAAAGATTTTTGATTGCTATATGTATGTGATACCTTCTAGCAACTTGGTTTTTGATATTATAAAAACAATAAAATGCTTGTTTTAAATGTGAATTAGCAGATGACAACATTTTAACAACTGAACATCTTACTGTACAGCATTTACTTACATGATGTCCCACACTACTAGCACTGTTGCTCAAGCTTTCTGTATGAGCTTATGGCAGTGGGTTTAATGCTCTTACAATTGTAATATTTAATTTCTATTCAAAAAACCATTTTGCCATTGATAAAAGATTTATTTGTCAGTTACTATTAATACATATTTGCCTATTATAAATGTAGTAATAAAAGTTCTGGCACACATTAGGCATCTACGTTGATAGTCAGTGTATAAGACGTGAGCTGTTTTAGCATGGTTTTTGTTGGAGAAAAGCACATCCTATATAGCAAAAATATGGTAGGTAGAAGTATATCACTTGTGAATCCTTCTAGAAACAGACTAAAACATTGTAACAGATGCAAACCACAGTTACTTAGACTGGACTTTGTTTTCACAGGAAGCTGAGGGCAAGCTTGCCGAATGCGAGGATGGAGTAAATCAGCTTCTGATTGTTAACACAGATCACCTAGCAACTGACACAGCATCCAGCATTTATCAACTCAGTACCAATTTCCATAATTTGCGGTCACTGCTGTCCACTCGTGTCGTGACCTTGCACAAGACTGTGGCCATCCAGAACCTGTATGAGAAATTACTACAGGAGTATGTGATGTTATTAGAAGCCGGAGAGAGGAAACTGCAGCATGTAACAGCCGCAGATCTTGATGATTTGAAATCACAAATCATTGCAAATAAGGTAAAAGTTTTTATAACTAAATTGGTGACCACGGGGATTGTATTGTGTAGTTTGTAATACATGTTGTGATGGGCCTGCCCATGTGCTGCATTTGTGAGGTTTTAAGCCAGTGTTTCATGTCTCTGCAACTTTTTGGAACGATCGAAGATTTTCTGTCCAACAGTCGCTAAAAAATTCCCCCAACCATGTTTTCTCATCTAAGTTGCAAATTATTCGTGTAAAGTTTTAAATATTTCGCACAATTTTCCCCACTTTTTGGCAAATTTCAAGGTTTTTTCTAGGGCAAAAATCGTGAAAAGGTCACATGAAATTCATATGCCAAGTTTGCATGTGACGCTTATTCGACAAGGCGAATGTTGCACGACATTTGCGCGAGCACATTGCAATCATTTCCTTAATATGTCACAGGATTTGCATGGAAAAAATGCTAGACGAGCAAGCTTCTCCAAAATGTTGAAAAATAGCCCAAAGTTGTCGCAGCAAGCATCTCAAAATGTTCTCTAAGTTTTCATGAATTTTGAAATCGTTGACGATCATCACAAATAATTGGGCACATATTTGTGCAGGTGTAGCACATGTTCATGATAGTTTGGAGAAAATGATGAACAACCACAAATGATTTGAGACTATTCAGGGAACTTTTGGATCATGTCTTGTGACTGTCTGCCATTTTCAGATAGTCGCCAAATTCATGAATCCTGTGAAACACCGCTTTCGTTTTTTTTAGTGCCAGTGCACAACACTTGTGACAATCAAGCGGTACAAGTTTGATTTTAAATATCCAAATATGTTGCAAGTATGAATATTAAAATTCTGAAAATTAAATTAACTACTTTAAAATTAAATACAGTTTTACCTTTAAATGCTTGAAATGAAAATGCTGTTACAGTTACAGTTAACCATCTTTCAATTTTAATAAATCTGTAGTTAATTTTGTATTGTTTTCATAAATGCTTGTTCCCTATTTTATTTGTGAAGATATATTAATAATTTTCCATTGTGTTGCAGAAATTCTTTCGATACCTGTGCATATTCCATGCCATATTGAACGCTGTACGTGATAAAGCCGATCCTGTTACCAGAGAACACCTCGTTCAGAAACATCAACACGTGACTAAGCGCACTTTTGCTGCCCATGCTCAGGCAGTAGACCATGTGGTTAATTTAGAGTGCATTGCTCGTCAGTGGTCAGAGTTTGAGCAGCAGAGACTGAAGATGAATGACACAGTAGCTGACGTATATCAGCAATATAAAGCTGCCAAATCCTGCACTTCTGATCAGGAGTTACTTGCTGCATTGAAGGTTAGAAATCTTTAATTGTATTAACTGAGACAACAAATTTTACTAATTAACTGTAAATAGATGGGCCCAGCTGAATTTGCCAAAATTAAAGGTAGCCAAATTAGGCCACAGAACATTCACTAGCTTCTGGAAATTACCTTTGTAGTATGTTTCTTTGTGGCATGGTTTCATATAATACGTGAAGCAAAATTGCTGCTTAATGATACTTTAGTTTAAAATGCAGTGGTATTTCTTTACTGCCTGTCATGTGCTGCATAAAACACAAGTTCATTTTTTGAGAGCTTGTCAGTGGCATTGCTAGGGAGGCGGACCGCCCTGGGTGGCAGTCCTCAGAGGGCAGCACTTTGTAAAGTTCACTGAAAAAATTGATTTTGTTGGAGCAGTAAAATGGCAAAACACTTGACACGATTTAATTTTCCACTAATTAAAAATGCCGGTTACAGTGCTTTCTGCCGAAAATTTGTCGCAAAGGAAGAACATAGTTAGTAATGTATTATTTTTATAATGTTCACACTATATTTCTGTGCAGTACACGTCCTTGAATTAACTGTGAGTTGCATTCATAATCATGCTTTTTCCTGCATTAATGTTATTTTGAAGAAGCCCCTGAGTGGGCCTATCGTAGTTTTTGATACCCGCAGTGAGAATTTGTTTCTTTACAAGTTATTTTTTACTGTAGTACATTATTATTTTGTCCATTTATCTCCACAACTTATAATAACTGCAATGCAACACTGCTAAATGTTTCAAATCTACACATTTTAAATCAGAACAATATTGCTATGTTGTACTTCTGCAAACTGAAGTACCGTCCTGCACGCCACAAGCTCTAGCTATGCTGCTGGTGCGTAATTTTAGAGTAAAAAAAGATTGCTGATTTTTTCTTGTTATCTAAGGGTTGTCTGTTCCAGGTTTATCTGTTTATCATTTTTAGAAAAAAAATTGAGACCATTTCACATGGTAACTTTTCTAAAACTTTGAATCACATTCTAAAGTACTAATTAAGTATAAACTTTGTATACCTGTATTAAATTCTAATTAAACGTAAACCGGAAATAAGCACAGGAAGTTGAGTTCTTTATCAAATTATACGGACTTATCTCTTCCAAAAGTGAGTGTCATATAAACTACCAAATTCACAGGTTATGTTAGTATTTTTAATAATAGGTGCTTTTTGTCCATTTAAGTTACCTAAGACATGTATACAAGTTACTTAGGACTTAAGTTATGTAACACATGGAGTTTACTAATTTCCCTCTAAATATGTGACATTTTTGAAATTTTACTTTGGCGCATGTCTTAAAATAGCAGCTTTTTCAGATGCTGAAATGGCAGATAGATCAACACAACAACGAAGTTCTGTCATCTATTGACACAGGAAATGAGCTCACAGGAAAGGTCAATTGTCCACTTTTACAGTCTCATGTGTCATCGCTGAGTAATCGGTGGAATCAGATCAGATCTGGTGTTAAACAGGTAAACAGCTAATTCTTTTGGAAACATTTATCAAAATCTTTGTAGCCAGTTTTAAGAAAACACGCACTTCTGTTGTTTCTGTTTGCTTTTATAGGACTTAGACAAACTGGAAAACATGCTAAGCTTGCAGGCTTCATTCCAGCAAGAATTAAGCACTTTCAGTTGGTGGCTTCACAACAAACAGCATGAGCTTTCAGAGATCTCAGACATGCGGCCGGCTGATGTGGCACACGACAATGTCGTGGCAGCACTTGCTCAATTACTGGTAAGTTAACAAAGATTAGCAAAAAGTGGGGATTCTATTGACTTCATTCAAGCACACTGTTCAGCTGGCTTAAAGAGGATTTCTTACTGTTTTTTAGTCTTGAGTGCTTTGTTTGTTTGTTTTTTATTATGACGATCTTATTTTTTATTTTGGTGTAGAATTTGAAAACTTATCCAGTTGCTGTTTGTTAAGCCCAGCCCAATTGAAAACTTGTTGTGCTGTACGGCCTAAACAGCAAAGCTCATTAAGCTGGCGTAAATTGACTACCTTGCTTGATTTAAGAAAACTACTTGTATACTACATATGTGTGAAAAGAAAGTTTTGCAAAAACATGCATCCATGATACTTCCTTGTAAGTTGATTTTGTATTCATTTTTTAATTTGTTTTTATGTTCTACAATATTTTTTAGGGGTTGCGGCGTAGTATTGATGTGCAAGAGGAACGAAAAGAGAAGTTGAATTTACTGGGAAATCAGTTGATTAGTGCGCATCCACATAATGCTGCTGATGTGAGCACGCAAATTACATCTGTAAACAGACAATGGGATGATCTCATTAGAGGTAATTTATTTTTTTTTGGGGTGGGATTTATTTTATAATTCCATCTAGTAATTTAATCCTTATAATAACTGTGAGAATGTAGCATTCTATTTTAGCTCTCATTTACATGAAGTCGCTTACAATTTTGTTATATAATTTCCCTCTAATTGACCTTTTCGTTTAAGGAATACCGTTGACAGAGAAACCATTTGTCAGCTATGAAGTTGATACCTCCACGCCGCAGGTCACCATGCATCAACTTGCTGACTGGCTGCGTGACGTGTCTAGAACACTGTCTGAAGATCGCATCACGTCACTGGCATCTTATGAGCATCTGCAAACAACCTTGAACAAGTATCAAGTATGTCTTACAGCTGTGTCAATTTATGAACTCAAATGCTTTGTTGGTTTCTTTGCAGGTGCTGATTTGCTGCACTTACAGTTTGAATTTTGTTCAGTAATCACAACTTCTGGAAGTGTTAATCAAACTTTCCAGAAGTTCTTAAGCAACCAGCAGTTTAATCTTTGCTACAGTTTTATAGGAAATGCGTTTTGTCACAAAACAAGGCTGTGAGAAAGGAAAACTAACAAAAATGAATGATCTTGTTATTATTGATAATAAATGCTTAACATCAGCTGTGTTAAAGAGGCCAATTAAAGCATCATTGCATTCACAGTGCTGTAGATTGCTGAAATTTGTAACTCATTTTGTAAGAAAAAAATTATTTCTATTATTATCTATGCAAAAGAAAACATGATATAAATACAGTAGATGTCGCTTAGTAGACTCACTTTGAGAGGGCAGTCTTTTGACCAAATTAACCCGTTCACCGAGGGGTGTTGTGTTACTAGATGTATGTGTCATCGCTCTTCAAATTAGTATCCACTGCAAAGGCTGAAAAGAGTTTTAAATGTTACGTCGTTATGCTCATCAAAATTAACTCTTTACTCTTGCTCTATGATGTTTATATTTGTAAGTCACAAAGAATATTGGCAGATTACTGCAGCTGTATCGCTAACATAACACCGACAGTTTAGTGATTGAACATTCTGTGAAAAGTAACAAGTGCTTCGAAAACAAAACCACTTGGCATGTGATTAAAAGCTTAGCTTCCATAAATAGGTGACAAGGTTAATTGCAGCGGATGAGTGAGTGACTGATTCAAAGCAAAACTGCTACACTAGCATATTAGTACATGACAAACATACTTGCTTACAAACAAAATGGTACTTAACATCACTGCTTGAACTTATATTACAGTGCACATAAACGAAGCGAAGATGACATAAAAATTGTAATGCTCTTTGATCACACACAAGTGTCTTATTTTAACGGCAGGAACAAAAATATTGAGTCATTTATGCAAATTGCCGACAGTTTTTATGTACATTTGAGTAGGAACAGCCCTTACCAGACGTTTTTGAGTCAATTAGGCCACTGATTCTATTATAGCGTGAGCCAACTATCGTTCGTACTATTGTTTGATAAGTTTGTGTAATCAAATGTCTATTCTACTTAGGGAATAAAAGTTGAAATAGCCAGCAAGCAAACTGTTATAAACCAAATCAATATGTCAGTGTCTAAACTGGATGTGATTGATCAAGAACAAACGGAATTGTCGGAAACTCTTGGCAACGTTAACCAACTATGGCTGGTGAGGATGAGATATAAATTGTTCACTGATATTTTTTCTGCAGACTCTAAGAATGATTCAGTACATTTGTAGAGCATAATATTGCTGTATAGCAGTAAAAATACCACTATCTTCTCAAAGAAAGTTCATGTTTTTATGATAAAAAGTTAATCTACAAGAGACACATATAGAGCTTTTAAGTTCCACAGTCAGAATGATCATTTACGCTACTATCAATGTACCAACAAAGCTCTGAATTTTAAAACCTTAATGGGTGTAGGAACTTTATTGATTTATGCTGTGTTAATGTGTCTAATGCTTTTTCCGTCGATTATGTTGTGTTAACGATGCCTGCTTTATTGAACCGCCATTAACTTACCTGAAATCCATATTACAACAGGACATAATGCTTGTGTAGTGCCTGCTTGTATGAAAGATGGAGAATTCATATTTTTCTCTTTCAAATGCAACAAGTTCGTAATAAAGCATAGCAATAATTATTTTTGCGGAATTTTTCAGGTCGTTTCTAGTGAAGTGGCTCACGTGTTGAAAAATCTTGAGCAGGCATATGTCAGCTGGACTGAGTTGAATGATGCTTGGAACGAGATACAGACATGGATACAGCATACCAGTGCCAGTCTAGAGGCATGTCAGAAGGCAACAGATCGTATTGCTATCAATGCTTCACTGCGAGAAATTAAGGTAGGATTGTAATCATACCCTTTTGGATATAAATCACTTATATCTGACAATACATTAATACTTGAATGGCAGATATTGTTTTAATGCTTAATAAAATTTGAATGAGTATTGTTTTCTAAATTAGGAGTTTGCTATAATAGCTAGAATGATTACTCACTGTTAAAAACACAGAAAAAACAAAAAAATGCCGAAAAAGTAGAAAAAAAATGAGCCATCTATTGCTTACGTAGAAATAATTATCGCTGCAATTTAATGCTTTGAAAATGCCAGAATAATTGAAGGAAAAAATAGAAACTTTTGGATGATGAAAGAAATTGTTACTATAATGCATCATAATTATGCAACTATATAGTAGCATTGAGCTGTGAGTGAATCTTAGAAGGCAAAAATGTAAATGCGAGAATTTCAATGTGATAAATTTGTAAAGTTTCCTAAATATATTGAATGGAGAGAGAAGCTGTAAACTGTATCAATAGCTCTATCTGGTATGTCTTTACTTTTACCATCGATAGTAACTGCCACGAGAAACAGGTTCTCACGAGAAACACCGTCTTATTTCCAGGTTCACAAGCAAGAGCTGCAAACTCGACTATCAAAGTTGACAAGCATGCAGGCTAGTTCTCAGCTGTTGTGTCAGACAGTGCCCGAGTGCACAGACTCGATACAAGTTACGTTAGCATCTCTACATCAAGCATTAAATGCAATGGGAACCAACTTAAACGATACTGAGAGTGAGTTACGAGAACGAAATTGCCAGCTGAAGGAATTTGACCAGGTGTGTAATGATTGTGTGTTTACTAATTTTTAATATGACGAATATTGATTGTCTAAGCGTGCTTGCTAGGAAATTTATATTTGCTATGATACCAAAAAAGAAACCTGCAGTAAGGTAAGACATTATGATATACAAAAGATACATATTGTGATAGGTCTTGAATCGACATGTCTTGACTATTAATTGTGAAAAGCAGAAAGCAAAAATGTGAGTATTAAAAAGCAAAAAGATATATTGTTCTGTGTTTTTCCAATTAGTGTGTGGAAGATTTGGAGAAAATCCTAGGTTCTGCTGCCGTATTGGTTGCGCAGTCCGAAACCATTTCCGGTGATCTTGAAACATTACAGCAGCAAATTGAAGAACTACAGACTCTGCATAGTCAACTTAACCTATCACAGCCAGCAGATAACTTACTGGACAAGGCTAAGGAGATTCAGACATGGATCCCACATCATGAGAGCTATCCAAGACAAAAGTTGAATAGTACATGTCATAGTGTTCAAAACAGGTACAATCATTTTATATTTCATTAGATAGTTTAGTTAACATATTAACACATCTTTAAAATTTAAAGATTTGGTAAAAATACCAAGAAGAAATTCTTAGAAATGCAATCTTTCTGAACTGCAAATTGTTCTTCATGTTACTTTTCTGAAATTGTCATTTACTTTGCACTTGATTTTTAATGTTGCAAAATTAACGTATAGGTCCTCGAGTCATTGAGTTTTGTTAAGTTTTCTTTAATGAAGCAGAACAAATAAATGAACATCTGAACACTAAAACAATGCAATCAGCAATATAACAGCAGAACAGCATTTGAATCCATGCCTTCTGTGAGCCTCTTCCACCAGCTATATAATCTGTGAGACCATAACCTATTTTGTGGTGAGTTGCCTGGCTTTCAAAATGATGTAAAATTATTCAGCGCATCAATTATCAATCACATGTGCATATTATGCAGAAACAAAACAGTTAGTGCTTATTTTCAGATGGAGAGACAGTGAGAACCAAGTAGGAGCAAAACTACAAGAGCTACGAGCTTTGTTGGCTAGATGGCAGCAGCTGGACAAAGAAATAAGCGAACTGCAAACATCCTTGAGCAGTCATGAGAATGCTTACCATAAGGTTTTATCATCAAAACCATCCAATATAATACATCAGCAACAATGTTGTCAGCTACTTCAGGTAAAGTTAATAAATCTTAGACTTTGTGAAAGAAATAGTTGAATAATCACTACTCTGTCGATTCAGTATCTCAATTTAGAAGATTATTCTTGAAAATGACTACTATGTGCCACAGTTAGCAAAATACTAGGTAAGCTCTGCTCCTGCACGCTGGATTCAGGCTTGTAGTTAGCTGAACTGTATAAAGAAGACTACATATTTTTAACTTTTCCATTAAACTTTGTAAGTAATCTGTTCTAAACCATGATTTAATTCATTTGCGTTCATTGTTTGTATTCATTTTCTTTTTTTGTGTTTTTGTATGATAGAAATAGTATTTAGCAAAGCTTTTTGTTGGAATTTTTAGAAATTACAAAGTGACACCGAAAATGATGTCACGTTAGTACAAGAGAAAGCTGTAGAATTTGACAGTGTCTGTCTCTCACTGGACAATAGTTGTGCTGCTTTAGTTCGTTCACAGCAGACATCCTTAGAACACAATATTTCTGCCTTAAGCAAGAACTTAAACTCAAAGAAAGAGGCGCTCACACTGCAGGCAGAAAATGCTGGGATGAAAGAAATACCATGTATCAATTCTGTGAAAGCATTAATTAATCGGGCAGAGACTGTGCTGACATCTACCGGCGACATTGAGACTAAGACACCTGAGCAGATTAATGAACAACTTTCACAAGTACAGGTATGTTTATATTTGTAAATCACCTCATTTGCAATTTTTAAAATTTGTAACTTATGGCGACAGTTAAGCAAAGAAAGCATTAAATGAAGTTTCAATTAAGGTTCAACAGCCATAACTGTAATATTTAATGTGTGTTTTTAGGATCTTTTAGAAGAATTTGCTGAGATATCGCCAGAATGCCACCGTTTGCTATTTCGTGTTGGCGACATAACATTAGATCCAACTGTCTCTGCTCAGCTTAGAGAGGTCATGGTGCAATGGCCGACCATTTACCAGAAACTGAAGGAACGCTATGTAAAGTTACTTGACGAGATGATGTTGTCAGTGAGCTTTAATGAGAAATGCAAACAGTGGAACACATTTGTGGATAGGTGTGATGCTTGTCTTGATGAAATTATTGCAGAAAACAAAGCCGACATTGAGAAGCAGCAGCGAGAATTACAGGTACTATGCTTATCTTGTTTGTATGCTCTTATTCGTAGTAACATTGATGATTTTCTTTTTATGCAATATTTGTTTATCTTCTCATTTGTTTATTCAGTCGTTCATTCTTTCTTCGACTTGTTCATCCGTTTATGTACCCGTTTTATCGGTTTCTCAGTTGGTTAATTGCTTGACTGATTGGTTGGTCGGTTAGTTGATCAGTGTTGTTAACCGATTGATTATTTATTTTCAGACATTAACTGCAATGCTACCAGGACAGCAGCATCTACTGGAAGCTATTCTTAACGACGGTCATGCAATACTGAATCACGGGACAGTCAGTAATCAACCAGCCTTCAAAAAACTTTTGAACGCTATACAAGAACGGGGCAAGAATGTAATTCAAAGGCTAAGGGAAAGACATGTAGAAGTGGACAAACGGTGTCTCCTATGGGATGTTCACCAAGAACAATATCAGAGGTCATTTTTGTCAGATTCATCAAATGCACATGTGCTTTAATGGGTGACATTAGCTGGTAGAAGGATGCAAACTTCTAAAACAGTTTTCTAGTATTTAGCAATTGATGTCAAACATATTGGTCTATTGCTCCGCCCCCACTGTTACGTGAGCACGCTCAGCAGCATTTGAGACAACAGCTCACGCAGGACAACAACTGTCTAAACTAAACGGAAGTAAACAACATGACAGTCACAACTAATGTCTAATCAGCAGACAAACTGATTGCGCTTTTTCATAAACACAGATTTGCAGAGCAGCAGCTATTTTTACATGAAATTTACACTTCAAGTAGCCAAAAAATGACTTTTCAATTTAAACAGAATATAGAGACGAAGTTTCGAAGCACTGCAAAATACAGAGACAAGCATAATAAAGAAACGAAGCCAGTTAGCTTTGCTTTACAACAAATTAACAACAAAAATATTGTCTCTCTTGCCTTTAAACATACGAACATCAAGCCTGCGATGTACTTTTCTATATATCAACTGATCACGTCTGCAAGATTTATTCAGTTTTTGTAATTTTCCGTTTGTCAGGCGACGGAAATGGAATAAATTTGACCGTTCCATTCCATAGACGACCCTTATATTAAATGCCCGAGTCACATGAGCCCCAATGGCATCTTTTAACTATGATTATAACCAGGAAAATAGCGCAGAATTAGCTAATATTACACTGATGTATAATGTAAGTTTTGACCACATTTGAATTAATTTTGACTGTGAAGATGAGGTTTATAAAAGCTGGCCAAAAAACAAAACATTTTGTTTTGTCCTTATTTAAAGTTAATTAAAAAGTTGTTTTTATCTAACTTGCAAAGCCATAAACTAAACTAAACAGCATATTTTCTTGATTGCAAAATGGTTTAATTAGCAACTCATAGACGTAAGCGTTCTGCATTTCTTCCTATAAACGAAACTAGACTATGTATTTCCACTAATTCATTTGCAATTTCAATTGACAATAATAAAATCTAGAATCAGGCCAATATTTCTCACGCTAACTAATGAAAAGTTGAACATTTTTCATAACAGTATTAGCCGAAGCTGTAGCTAAATGTCCCAAATGTACCTGCGTTAATTAAGCTCTGCAGGGGTGCAAAATAACTTGCATGCTGATTGGGCAGTCAACGAAAATGATTGACATTATGTTAGACGTCAATTATCCTGTCTGATTACTTAAGTGTCGTAATGTTTTTCTCTCTTTTATATTCAAAAATTTCGTCAGCTCTTAATGTAAAAATTAGAACAAGGTAGAGAAAACAGATAGCATTCATTTTTAGTGCAATTTATTTTTATAATTTTAGGTTTACACGGTGGCTGAGCATTGCTGAAGAGAGAACTCCTAGCCCTGAAATACCTGGTTTATCTGTAGATAAAGTACAGCAACTGTCAGCCGAAGTCGAGGTATTTTATATTATTATTATATTTTAAAATTAGTTGATAATAGTTTTTTTGTTAGTCGTCCTTATTTCATTTGTAAATGGGGTATTCAAAAGAATCATTTGCATAATGTATGTCGGAATACTGCAATAATGTTACAGTGCTGATTTGATTTTAGTTAGTATGAAATGTATTTTTCATTTTTACTGCAAATTTTTTTAAACTACAGATTTAAGAAAACCAAAATATGACACTATTTGTCTGTTTAGTTGCAGCAGCAAGCTTATGGTCTGAGAAGCAAAGATCTTTCTAGTTTACATGATTCTTGCCATGAATTGCAACCATTCCTCAGTGCCGAAGTTCGAAATACCTATACCCAGAATCTTGATGACTTAGACTGTCGTTGGAACAATCTTGCTACGAAAGTTCAGGATCTGAAATACGAATTCCAGGTGATTAACAAATTTGGCTTCCTTTCATTAATAGATATGTTTGTGCTTTAGCGACCAAAATAGATAAAGTATCTGTTGATGGTAATATCGTGATAAATCTACTAAGGTATTAATTATTTCCTTCATAGTGACCTGATTAGGTAAGAAATCTGGCATGAAAGTGACCGAATATTTGCTAAGTGACCACAGTTAAGCAATGCTAAACTTAGTCAGCAAGCAGATGGTATCTGCGTAGACAACTACTTCTAGACTGCTTCAGCTGCTAGTTTCCACTAGTACTGCTCCCAATTATTTACCTCTTTTTGAGACATACAAATTTGTCTATTGCTAGGTCCACTTCTGGCAGTTTAGTGTCATACTTTGAAAGTTGCTCATGGTAATGAAATACCCACCACTCTGCCAGTTAGTATTTGATTCCAGCTTGTAAAGAGTGTCAAAGTGAATGTATAAAAAGTGCAGTCAACTATGTCTCTAATGCACTTAGTTCAATAACACTTGTTGGCATTATACCGTCACTATACTTCAGAGTATGCTGAATCCTTGGAATGAGTGTGATGATGCCATTAGTGATGCCATCGCTTTGCTAGCCAGTACAAAAGCCATTACTGAGAGAGATATTCCTTCCAATTCAGCCGAACTCGTTAACGAACTGCAGATTTGCAAGGTATTGTCAACTTTTTTATTTGACGTTAACACGAATAGATATTCTTGCATCTACTGGTTATGAGTGGTCTGCTTTGCTTAAGTATAGCTACAGAAAGATTTCTCATCTGATCTGCTTTGTGCTTCACAGTTAAAAAATTTAAAACTTATTTTACATGAACGTCTTGCTTCTTTCACTTAAGTTGTTGAGATCAGGTTTATTCATTTAATGATTTATTATTAATTTCTTTAAAAAGAGTTCACATATTTGTGCATTTTGTTGTACTAATATATTATACTATTTTTGTTGCCAATTTTACAGCAGTGTGAAGGTGACATCAAAAATTTGGAAGATGATTTAACGAAATTATTCCATGAGAAATCCAAACTGCTGTCCACCAGACTTAATGACGAAGACTGTATTGTGTTGGATCAGCGCTTTGATTTGATTTTGAAACTTCTTGCAGAAAGAGCAAATCAGGTGCCATTAAGTTTTTCATTTCTATAATAATGCTCTTTACTCGGTCAAGTTAAAGATTACTAATGTATGAATTCTTACACATTAGTTAATAGTCTTGTTTACTGCATCTAAAGGTGCAACATCATTTTCTTTTCAGATCCAGCATAGACAACAACAGTTGGAACAAGCACTCAACCAGTGGTCTGTGTTTGATGTACAATGTGGCAATCTTCTTTCATGGCTGAATAACATGGACACCCGTGTTACTCAAACCGGGGGCTTTCACATAGAAGAAATGCTGTCTTTGCTAGAGAAGGTATAACCTGTGTCATTAGAATGTCTCAGTAGTAAGCTTAAGTGTTATTCAGGCTACTGCAAAAAAATTACAATTATTTTCTTGTGCTTGGACAACGGGTTTATTGTTTAATTTTTAGTGGCTAAAACAAACTACATCCAGTTATGTTTAATGCTTGTCAATGCATTTTATATTATGATAGTTGCGATATTACCTGTCTGCAATAAAGATCAGTTTGGTCATACTGGTCAAAATATGCATCAGTTTAGCTGTAATATTTAAACTATTAACTAATTCCAAAGCTATTCTTAGGTGTCTTTAATAAGAAAATACCTGTGTAACCTTTGTCCATTCATTGTTTATCTAGGAGTTGATACCTTCAATTACCAAGAAGGATGAACAATTGGCAGAAATTAAATCGTTTGGCAGCCAACTAAAGTCATCGAGTGCCGATGAACAGGCTGCAGCTATACAGGACAAATTAGACTTGTTAGAGCAAACAAGAATGCAGCTGAAATCTAATTGCGAAAATAGGTAAGACTTATTTGATTTAATTACCATAATATGTTCAATGGCTATGTGGTGGTCGTTAATGCGATGTGCTTTGAAATTACTATTTCTTAATTTACCGTATTTTCCCGTGTATAAGAGACCCTTTTTTGCTCAGAATTTTCACTTTAAAAATAGGGGGTCTCTTATACATGGGAGTAAGTCTTTTCAATAAGATGCATAAATTGTGACACTAATGATTTTAAAGAAATAAGTGCTCTACAACTGTTTTATTTCGAATAATTATAGTTTCCTTTCAATAAATCTTCTCCATGGCTAAATTCTAATGATAAAATTAATGTACCGGGTAAGTTATTATTTTTTTAAATGTCTCTTTGGCATAAGCTCTCTGCATGCCCGTCGACGTCATTGATACGTCGGCAGAGGTCAACGAGATGAGTCAGCCTAAGCAAGGCGTGTCGCGTTCGACTATGAAGCGGTTGTAAGCAATACAAGCATCGTGACACAGGTCTGACTCCAGTTGATATTTTTGATGAGAGTGATGAGGAATTTAATGATTTCTATGATGAATAAAGTTATTCATTACCAAAAAACTTTTTTCCAGAATTTTTGCCTAAAAATTGAAGGGGTC
Source organism: Tubiluchus corallicola (assembly GCA_030141605.1). Classification (NCBI taxonomy): domain Eukaryota; kingdom Metazoa; phylum Priapulida; class Priapulimorpha; order Priapulimorphida; family Tubiluchidae; genus Tubiluchus; species Tubiluchus corallicola. Next base: position 73,349 of record JAQGDQ010000693.1, read on the forward strand.
TCTTATACACAAGGGTCTCTTATACATGGGAAAATACGGTAATCTCTGTTACTGTTTGTCACCAAAATCTATGTGTTGTACACAAATTTAAAGTGTAGAACTGCACCTAGGCATCTGTTGCTGCTATGAATACAATGTAATTCGTAACCTGATCTGCCTGATTTTAAACACTAAGAGCAGCACAAGTAATTATAAAGCAATTATTGTTGATTAACGCATTGACTGCCAGTTCGAGGATACTCGTACTAGAAAGTGCTCCACCTACAGGCTCTACAAGTATGCATGTAATTGACTAAATGCATAGCCCACCGAATGTCCACCAATACACTTAAATGTTTTACTGGCAATTGGTTGAATGCTAGTACATGCACTGGCATGATAAGGTATGATTTTAAATACAAGTAGGCATTTATGATGCCATTTGCCAGTGTGTGTTTGTTATCGTGTTTTTCTTGGCATTTGAGACAAAACATTAGGATTATGGTATGGCAAGCAATGTGTTAACTAAAGTTGATCAGTCCTACATTTAACTAAAGCTTTATGTACGAGACAATCAAAAGTATTTATTATGATGTTATTAAGTGCTGCTATGTTGCTAACAAGGTCTTCGGTTTGACACCATGGATGCTTAACTGAGACTTAATTTGGCATGAAATTCCAGACATTGCATGAATTTGTTGCACATTTAGGTCTACCAAGCTTTGTGAAACCCTGGAGGCGATTCAGAACTTAGAAGCTAACATGGGACAATTGAGATCGTGGCTTGCTAGTACTGAACATGACCTCAGCAGCCCAATAACTTATCAAGATTTCTCGCAAGCTGAAATCAACTCCCACCTCAAAAACCAACAAGTAAGTGCTTGATACTTTTTCAGTTATAACCTAAGTTATGTGACTGTTCTTTGTTAATGACGAATCAAGAAACTTTTAGATTTTTTTATCTGAAAATTGGTTGCTATTTTATTACATTAATTGGTTGCACTTAAAATTGCTCAAAAAGATATTTTTCAGGTAGTATGCCAATTATTGCCGAAAATTCTTGTGTGGATTACGGTTTTGTCTAATATACTTTAATTCAAGTGACTTTTATGTCAGTATAGTTTTTAGTGTCATCACTTTTAGAGAATATGAGATTTTTGAAGTGTGACTGCAAGATTGGTTAATGCTGATCTTGCAATGTATTTATAGCTCAATTTTAATGTTAGAACAAAAGTTGTAATGTGTTGAAATTATTTCCTGTAATGTAACTTTGTACGTTCTCTAGGACAAACAGGCTGATATTGATAATCACAGCCTGGCTGTAAGGTCTGTTCTGGACCTCTGTGATGTGTTATTAAATGACCCTGATGCCTGTTGTTCTGCCAGAGAGAAAGCCTCACTGCAGCAAGCTAAACATAGTTTAGAGAGAAGATGGAAAAGCATTACTAGTTTGTCTATGGATAAGCGATTAAAGTAAGTCTTATTAAGCTACAGTGCATTGCACACTGTTAGCATTGTACATTGGCCGAATGTTTTAGAGGGATGTCAATAGATTGTTTTTGGGTAGTTGGTATGTGCTTGAAGCTGTGCTTGGTCAGTTTCTGTAAATAAACAAACTGCTGTGCCAATTGAATTTTCTAGACTTTATATAATGGATTCAAATTTCAATTTTCGTATTTTTTAACTGTATTGCTTTCTTGGTGCAAAGTTTAGCAGCTGATATCAGCACTCTGAACAGAAATCATACAGCAAATAACTAATTACATTAGATAATTTTTAAAGGCAAGACTGCTTTATATTGTTATGCCTTGGCAATTTTTTTCTTATATGATTGTTATCGATTTTAGGTTTTATATTCTATAATCAATTATTTTTCTCAGCTGCCAATGCAAATCTTTTGCATTGCCAGAGTATTTGTATTTATCTTATGATAAAACCACAAAAATTGCATGATAAACGTAACCATCACAGCAACGAAATCAAGCAACGTGGCACTACCTTTGCGTAGTAACTTATTACCCTGGTGAGATGTTGCTTAGTCGTGAAGGTTTCTCATAAATACGAACACAGTGTTAGAAGCCATTTAGTGTGCTAGCCCATTTTGGTATACAGCACTTGTTTTCATATACTTGGTGCATGTATGGTAGTGCAAGTGCAGTATATAGGGTAGTGCGCTAAACGTGGCACAGTACATGTGATAATGTCGTTATTTATGCACACCAGCTTTCTTAACAAAATTTGTAGACAAAAATAAACCAGTTTTGTTGGACTGTTTTTTAAATTTAATATTTATAAAATAAACTCATTTAAAACTTATGCTTTACTTCATACTTTTCTACTGTCATTGTAATTAAAACAGCAATGGTTAAGATGAGAAACATGTTACACTCAAAGTGTTATTTAACAAAATTTTGAAATTACTCATTTTTTATGCCTAAAACGAACTTTAAGCAATATATGATTAATCCGTTATGAAAATGAAGCTGATGTCCCACCATTAGTGTAAACCATGTACTAAATGTACTTTTATTGTGCTGCAATTTTGGAATTCATTTTGTAGAATTAACCAATATTTGTTTTATTCTCCTGGTAGGATTGAAGAAACATCACGTTTGTGGCAGAAATTAGCGGAGGATCATTCCGTGTTCAATGCATGGTTGGCTGGTGCGGAAGAACAAGCCAGTCACCCTGAGACTGTTTATATAACCCACAACCAAGCACTGGAGACAAGTGCAGAATTTAATGTAAGCTCATATGATGTCAATTTGATGTTATGCATAATTTTTGTGCATAACAATGTATAATTTTCCTGTATATCAGTTTAAAAAACAAATTGTGTGAACCTATACAGGTGGCCCAATAGAAATAATTTCATTATTTTTTCAGGAGTTGAAGAAAAATGTGCAAGAAAATTATACTCAGCTAGAATGGATTAATAAACAGTACCGTAAATTAGCACGAGAAGGTGCTGTTGATGCAGCTGGAGTTTTGCGACGCCTCGTATTGGATGCCAACAGTCGCTATGATGCGTTGCTGTTTCGGTAATACTTTAATTGTTGTACTGTTACTATATTTTAATACTACTTAAATGCACGTCCTGTTTTTACTGGTTGTGTTATAAATTTTCAAAGTTTTAGCGCTTTAATATTAAATTGGTTAAAATCTGTATCTGCGGCATACTGGATTATACAAACTGTATCCTATTTTTGAAGTATTTGTGTAGTTATTCAACACTGAATGTCAGTGCATCAGCCTATTAACGAATCAGAGTTTCCTGCTTGTTTTTGCATGCTGCTGTAATCTCTGTCAACTAAAGAAAGTTTCTAAAGTTTGAATTATCTGAGTTCAAAATGATATAAAAGGTGTCTTTGTGTTTTTAACGTTTTCCGAGAATTTGAAGCGGGTATTTCGACTGTTGAATGAACTCATATGTATATGCGGTACGCTTGTTATAGTTGCCGCTGTGTAATGAGAAGACTAAAGCATTCCACTGACGTGAGAGATGAATTTGAGGCTTTGCGGAGTAAACTTGTTCTTTGGCTGAGCGACATTGACTGCAAGTTAACCAATGTTGAGCATTTCTCAGAAGCCGAGATTGCCTTGAAACGCAAACAGATAAAGGTATCTATTGCTTCTTTGTGGTAGCTTAATTCACTTTTGATGCTGTGTCTCTGTCTTACTGGTATAATATCTCTGTAAAAAAACCTTTAATTTTGGTCTTTGTTTGTATCAAAAATAAGAAATTTCTGTTGATTTTTGTATATCTGTGTTTACAACAAAGTTACAATAAGAATTGTTCAATTTTAAAAATTGTTTAGCACATATTTGGGATATTGTGTGCCAAACTGGCTTGCATAGTTAGCAAAATTAAAGGCATAACTGGGTCTATATTTACACTTTTGTTGTTACCGTTTATAACACTGAACGGCAAGTTTGTACTGTAGCAAAAAATGGGAGCTTTTTGTAAGAAAAACGCCTCTTAAAAACTAATTAGTAAAAACCAAAATCTGAAATCTCAGTTTTGTATTTTTCATTTGACATGAGAAGAATAAAGGTAGAATCTGAAAAGGCAGATTCTTATAACAGTATTTTCTAAGAAAGCACTCGCAAACTTTAGAAATGTCAATCTATAATTGTATGGAATATCCTGTAAAACACTGCAGTCATTACTAGTTTTGATGTTATGCAGGAAATTCAGAAGGAAGTCAATCGTAAAATGAATCAGGTAGACTACCTGGATGCTGCTGGTGTTTATCTGATGCAGCGTGGTCATGACGATGATTGCTGCTCCGTCGAAGAAGAGTTATCGGAATTTCATCGGTTTCTCGATGGCGTTTTAGCTCGACTAGCAAATTACCAGCAACAACTTCACCTTCAAACTCTTTCACAGGTATGGACCAATTTTTTATACTTTGTTAGCGACGTATATCTGTGTTACAACAAATTTACAGTAAGAATTGTTGGAGTAAAAATGTGACTGCAGTAAGTAATGCATTTCAGTTGAATTGCGAGATGTATTATGGGGTAATATCAGAATTATAGTTTTTGTAAACTGTGATTTACGTTATTGTATAGGCATTGCTAATGACATCCTATTTGATGCTTATCTGCAATAATTTCAGTGCACTAATTTTGCCATTAATTTTGTTCTTTTAGTTTACTTTTTTACAATTATTATTATGTTATTTTTTAATACTAACATGTAAAGCAAATTAGCCCTTAGGGACAAAAAACACCTGTACAGAATATACATAATTTCTTAAAACAGTAATTTGTTATTTCTTTATAACATCATACATAATTTTATTTATTGTTATATGTAATAGTTTTCCCAGCTCAAAATTAATTTTTTTACTTTTTTGCTCTGTCTATTTTTGCTTATAGCTGCTGCTTTTCTGTTTGCTAATGTGCAAACTATGCTTCTGTTTGCATGCATTCCTAGTTGCTTGCATGTGAATTTTATGGTTATACTGAGTTTTTTGTCAGATTTCTGAATGTGAGAGGAAGTTACGAGACAGTTCAGTGCCAACAAAATTGCTCGTAAGTTCTGTTTGCTGTTCAGCATGTTCTTTCTGGCTTTGCATGTCCTCTTTCATACTTAAAAAAATTTTACCTAAGTTTACAAATACTTACTAAATTTATTGTGTTGTTAAGTTCCATTTGAACTTACCAGAGCTTGGTGCTTTTAATAAAAAATGTTTACAAGAACATAAACATGTTCTACAAGATGTAAACAAAATGTTCCAGGTGATGTAAACGCAATAAACAATATTCTTGCTCAGTAATACAAGCTTATATCATTTTGCAGCTGCGTGATGGTGTGACTGCATTTTTCTTGGTCTTTGGTATACTATTGTCTGTGAGGCTTCTTTAATTTGCTTTCCATTTATTCTATTCTCATGCACCCAGAATCTTTGCAAATCATTTGTTGGGTTTATGCAAGCAGCTTTTTTCCTTCCATTTTTGAATTACTACGATGAATATAAAATTGCATCTTCCAGAGACTATAGTGAACAAGCAGTTTTTCTTCCTTCATAAATGTTAAAAAAATATGAATTGTGAAAATTATTAAAGAATATGAAGATATTGTTTGATATTCAATAAAAAATGTACTTTTTTATTTTGATGATTAAATTTGATCTTACTTCTGATATTAATTAATAGGCCAATAGTTGTTTCATTTCATTAAAACAAATTGTATCTGTATGATCACTGGAAAATGTCTCAAAGTGCAATAATTTTCAAGTTCTCACGAAACTCATATGATGCCATTGTTTTCATTAAAGATAGGAACCTTATTTTACCCTGAAATACTTGACTGAAGTAAGTAAAAATATATTTAAGAAATGATTTTGCACATGGAGAAAATCAAAGGCAGCTGCTTTAGGCTATACAGGTTGCATGCTTACACATAGAAAAAAATGAAGATTTTAATAACTTTTGCCTTTTTAGGAAAGGCAAGGTGAACAAGCTGCTTTTGTGAAAGATCAAGACCCAGAGCTGCAAGCACAACCTGAAAAAGACAAAGAACCTACCCATGATGCCAAACATGGTAAATATTTTTATACCGTGTGAAGAGTGGTGCAAAACTGACTTTGTTCACAAGCACAAATGTTTCTGTGGAATTTTTGATGATGTAAATTGACTAACCTAATGTAAATTTTTCTGATGTTGTGTGTTTTTGCCGTTGCAGATCTTCGAACAAGGGTGGCTGAACAGCAGGAAGAACTAGATGAGTCTGAACTTTACTTGAAGGAGTTGCAGCTTGCACTAGCACAGACAGAGGAGGGAATAGGAATAACCGAGGAAGCGACTCGTTCGAAAACTCCTGTGGGCCATGAAGCACAAACTGCACATGCTGGATATGTACGTTTTCTATGTTGCTGAAGTATATGTATTTTTATTCAAGATTTTAAATAATTACATTTAAGATTTTCTCCAAGCTGTACTGCTTCACAGTTCTCCGAACGTCTTTTTTGTGCTTAATGACTATTATTATTAACCAAACATTTTTCGTGGCACAATGGTAATTATGAAGTGACAAGTTTTGGCAGATTTTAATGGCAGATAGCACTTACAACGAGGCTATTATAATGAGTCTCTGGTTATACTAATAAATTTCAAAGGGGCCCACCGAATCTCAGACTTAAACAATGCATTTAAACCTTGCTTGCAGTGAGCTCCCGTATTTCGAGTTTTTGCTTATTATGAGGAAAAATTTAGGCACCCTGAAACTACATTTCACCTGTATATAACCAGCGTGAGTTCTACAGTTTGCTTACAGCATGCATCGTATCACCAAAAAGGCAAAAAAGTCATGAACAACTAGGTCTGAGGATTAATTTATTGATGGTGCGTAATGCCTATGCAAAACACACACTGCTGTCAGGGGGTGGGTGTATCTATATCTGTGACTGTCAGCAGATGTCACAAATAATAGAATAAATTCACAGCAGGCATTTAGAAAAAGCTTAGAAATTTTGCGCACAGTGGAAAACTTGAAATTTTGACAAGTTCATATAATAAATCCACTAAATTATCATGAAAAAGCCCTCTTATTCAAATTCCTTTTGTTACTTTTTAAGAAACAAGTTAAACCAGAATCCAGTTAAACATTATGGTTTAAACTGATATTGTGTATTTATATTGCAGACAAAATTGATGGCTTCTTGCAAGGCTAACATAGATTTAGTCAACCACATAAAGAGCAAATTAGAGCAAGAGATTGGGCTCTCAGCACTTGATGATGCATGTAGCAGTGTCTCGGGTAAAAATCTCAAATAATTTTAAGCTTACAAATCCAACACAAGCCAGATATGTATATCATTTGATTTTGAACCTGTTATATTAGGAATAAATCTGGCTGGGACAACAAAATTCGAGTGCCTAGTGTAAACAGCCCAACTTTATTGAAAGCCTTTCAAATGCCTATTTCAGTTTTGCCATAGAGCGTTAGCAATATTAATTGTGTCTAATTTTCGAATTATTGGTTACTTACTGTTTTTTTTTAAGGTAAGATAACTTCTGTGATTTTGTTCAACAGTCTCGTAATACCACAAACTTTTAAACTGCATGCCAGAAATGTCTAAGTGACTGCATTGTGAGATAGCTCATTGTTGGTCAGTTTTCTGTATTCAGTAATTTTGATGTAAGGAGAGCGTGGCTAAACACTCATATAAATGTGTTAATTGTGTTTGCACTAGGAGTCATAGAACGATGGGAGCTCCTTCAAGCGCAAGCCAATGAAAAAGAAAGACGACTAAAAGAGAATCACCAACAATATTCCCTATTTCTCTCTGATCTCACTGCCATGGAGGCTTGGCTAAACTCAGCTGAGGTGTACTTGAATGAAAAACCTGAAGCTGCTCACAACGTTGAACAGCTACAAACTATCATTTCTAAACACCGGGTATGCACAGTGGCTCATTCTATAAACAGAAATATAGAAACGTTTGAAACGTACAAACACAAGTTAATGCTATACATATTTATTAGCACTTATTGTTTCTGTGATTTTCGTTTTAATAGGAGTTTTAAAAGGATTTAGTTTGTTGCCTTGTGCTGTTGTGGTAGTAGTTGTTTGAAATTAAACAATCCATTTGTCAGATAACAAGAATGCTTTCAAAATTCAAAAATACTTAATCATAAGTTGCTTTCTTGTTGAGTAACGTGAGTGGGAAACGTGGTTTAACTCATAGGTTTTTGGAGTTTCAAAATTGAGACATTTCACAAAAATAATGTCATGTTAACTGTAACTACTGCTTCAACATTTAACGTCACTTACCCTTCAGTTTCTAGAGTTCGTGAACTCCTTCAGGACCACACCATTCAAAATAGGTCTTAATAAGACCTATGACTTTCTGCTACTGTATTAGCACAGACATAACTAAATGATTACAAATTTTATTTCAGGAGAATCTTGGCTATCCAATCATTTATAAGTGATTTAATTGGATAAAATTAAGAAAAACACGCCCTCTTCAGACACTCCAACTTAGCCTTTTGAGTAGCTTAGTATGGTGTACACTTGTGTGATCATATACACTATTTTATTGATTGCCTGCTTGCTACAGCCCAAGCTGTGCATGTTCTGCTGCTATCCCAGGAATTTCTCCTCAAAAATAGAGCAGACTTGAAGCCAAAGTATATCAGAGTATAGTGTCTGGATAGTTGAAATTTTTCTTCATTAGCCGATTTCGCACATATGATACTATACTTTGTTAAAGTGCAAATACTGCAGTTACTAAAAGCTTCTTTCAATTTTTTCATCGTAAATCGATTTCTAATTTGTCTAATGTAAACAAATGCATTTCATATATAATTTTGCATGAAAATCCATAGAAACCGACAAAAACTATCAAGTATAACGTAATCACTGCTTGGTGAGAGCAGTTTTTCATGAATCAGTGCAAAATGCAATAAACGCTTATGATCCTGAAGGAATTTAGAGTCAGAATTAACTATTGGACTGCAACATGTTTCGTAGAATTCCATTCTGTCTGGAAAGTAAAACTCGTTTTTGAGGAGCATTTTTCGTTATTTTTAATTACGTTATTTTTATTTTTACGTTATGTAGCATGTCTTTGATTCTTCAGATAGATGCATAGTTTAATTACTAGATCATCTGTACCAGCACTACAATTATGTTACATAAAACTTGTTTAATTTGTTAGGAGTTTCTGTTGGAAATGGAAAAATACAAGCAAGTGTTATTTTCTATAAATACATCTGCCAAGAATTTCACCAATGCTGATACGGAAGAGGCTGCAGCTTTGTCGTCACGATTACGGACTACTAACCAACAGTGGGACACTGTATGCAATCTGGCTCATTCCCGTCATTTCACCCTACAAACATTATTGATGAAATGCTCAGAATTCCACACAGTCACCAGTGATTTGATGGTTTGGTTGCAAAGTATGGAAGAGCAGTTGCGCCAATGCGAACCAGTTAATCTTTCAGATGACAGCGCCGTACTACGTCAGACTTTCTTGCAAATAAGGGTAAGCAGCTAATTATTTGCAGGTGAATTTAGCAACTAGTGATAAAAAAGAGGCTGAAGTAATTTGGTGAGTAGATGTAGAAATCCTTACCAAAGTTAAACAAAAGCTTTTATGAGGTGAATCTTAGCCCCAAGGGATTCTTGTTGCATGTGAAATTCCTCTAAGCAAAGTATTAGGCAATACAAAGAAAAAAAGAGCTAACTAAAATGGCTCTTATACTAGAACCAGTGAGAATGTGGACTCTTTAGAGCGACTGAGGTGAAGAGGCTGAGGAAAGATAGTTATATTTCTTGATCTTTGCACTACTCGGTATTTCCGTTTAACTTTTTTCTGCTCAGTTTGAAGATTACAGATAGTCTGAATTATCCATCTACAATAATTACTTATGTACATCTCATTAGCATATGTTATTTTATTTGTAGTCAGTTAAAAGAGAGCTGGAGGCATCTAAGCCACGCATTCTGTCCCTCTATGAAACGGCTCAGCAACTACTTGCCGACTGCGACACTGCAGAGTCGCACGAGGCCGTGAATAAACTCAGCGTGGTCGCAAACCGGTTGCGATTCTTACTTCTAGTCTGCTCTCAGTATCTACGCATACTACGTGCTGTAGAGGAGGGAAGAGAGGTATATAATTTGTCCTAATTAGTTTTTAATTCATTAATTTTTTTACACTTCCTAGCAATGCCAATGTGATATTGTAATTCAAACAGGTGCTTAAATCAGATCACATAATTGATGATTGATATACTTTTTTGTCTTTGAGTTCCTATATTTTTTTTGCTTAGCCATCTTCTGTATCTGATGATGACAGATTAACAAAGTTATTAGAAGCTGATGTGCCTCTCGAGCTGACAAAACAGGTGGGTATTGCATGAGTTTTAATGCTTTAGTATGTACTCTTGAATTGCTTTTTAATTTCTAAGTCTAGATTATCCGGTAAAGTTAAACTAACAAGAGTTTCAACCATGTGGATTTACTTGTCTGTAGCACTGTCCACAGATTTTATCATTTGCTTGTTCCTGGATAATCTGATCTTTGAAAATGGGACTGGTGACAAGGATGTGCAATTAGTGTGATGTTATGGATGTGTAATTTTGTATTGGTAGCTTATAGAATTATTTTATATGATAGATGTGTAAATATGCATCACAAGCTTTATAAAGATATGTATCCATATAGACGTGTAACCATATTTAGACGTGCCTTAAATTATTGCACTGGTTATCATTGTTCATACATGCGAACTCAACTTCACAGTTATGATAAACATTGCAGATAAACATTTACAACATTTAAATAATGCTACAGTAAATCTGTAGTAAAGGCTTCTATAACTGTTATCTTAATTAGTTATTTTTATATCCATAAATATTACTCGTATTTTTGATTATGGTATAAATGAGCTTTGATTATTAAGCACTAGAGCACCGTTCTTTCACAGTACATCGTGTATATGACCCTCACATGGCATGAACAATGTAAACCTTTTGCACTGTTTTCTTCACAATGTAGAACACGTTTTTGGTTGTAACATTCATTTCTTTTTTCTTCTCAGTTATCAGAGGCGATGACGCCTTCAGACTTGGATGCTATACTGGAAGCTGAAAAGTAAATATCTTCTAATTTCCTATTAAGTTTGCATATAAGATACCTTACTTTCTCTATCTCTTGCCTTTTTGCTTGTTGTGCAATGCATGGTGTGTATTGTTCTGTGTGCATTTGTTATAACAGTGGACAAAGTTTTTAAGACGATCTCTAGTAAATAATTGACAGTCCTTTGTGCTAGGCCATATTATACTGTTTGCTACAAACTCAGAAGATTCATGTCTATGGAAGCTAATCAAATTTCTGTGACAATAGTAAAGTATAGTCCTGTACATAGACTAGCGATAAAACTGCATGTTGGAATTCCTTGCATTGACAATTTGCAGTGTACGACAATGTTCCACACTTACTTGTTAAAAAATGCAGCACCTTTGAAGAAGAATAAACTCTAGTTAGACTTAAACCATAGTATTGGTGGCCATTTAATATTTTGTCCTTGCTTTTTTTCCAGACGACAACAAATTAAACAGTCTAATTGGTTATTGTTTTACTGTGCCGTTTACAAATACTAAGGCTAAGGTATGAAAAAACTTAATGGTAAGAAATGAAGTGTAAAAATTGTGAGGAAAATGTAAGTGCACATTTTCAAAAGTAATAACAGTCTAAAAAGTTAAAAAATATGTTTGTCATTACAGAAAGAGACTTGAAAGCATAAATCCTGACGAGAGGCGATCGTTCTTGGGTCGAGTTGTGAAAGCTGCACTACCTCTACAAGCACTGATGCTGGCCCTTGTTGGGCTCGCCTGCCTTGTGCCAATGTGCAACGAAGACTATGCCTGTGTCGTACAGAACACGTTTGCGCAGTCGCTAGACCCAATGTTACGATATACAAATGGGCCCCCTCCATTTTAATTGAACATTACATCAAACAACTGAGAATCTGTGAGAAAAGACTAACTTTTATGATTCAAGATTTAGGGTATTACTATAATATAGGTGAAGTTTGAAAAACTGAACAGAAGAATTTTAAACTGGGTGTCAAATAGCAATGTTTTTTTAAATGCACAACAACGTATAAATTAGCTGTGCTGCAAAAATGATTTTGCTACTGTTGACTCTTTCAAAGTTGCTGTAGATGGCTTTAAATGTAAAAAATTCTGTTGGCAGAGTTTGTGCTGGCCACATACTTTCTTTAGGTACTTTGCATATTGGTATGTAGTTTTAACTTTTTTGTTTATATAACATGCTGTATCTAGTCAGTTTCTTTTAGAGCTATACTTTTATGTTCTAAGCTAGATTTTCGATAATAATTACTGTAAGACACTTCAGGGAATCGAAGTTGTTGTGAAGTTTTTAAAGAGAGCTTATTTTAGTTATAACTGATATTTTAGCAAAAAAAGGAGTAATTGTAACGATGCCATTCCATGCAACATTTTGTGGTCCATGCTGCATGAAAGTTTGTGATTACAATTATCTCCTCAAATTAACCTAGTGTGACAATATGCAAGCTATTACTGCAAATGTAACGATTATTAGTTGTTTTGGCTTCATAATTACACAGTGTCATTTAATTTGTTACAAAAATGATATGCCAATAGAGATTAGAAATGAAATTATCACGAATGAAGATTTTGAGCTTAGTATGGCATAAATAATCACAATTTGTGATCTTTTTAGAGTAAATCAAAGAATTTTATGCACAGGATTTTAGTCATCAGTGTATGCCTTTTGTTCAGAATGTGCACAATTAATAATTATTGGTGAATTTGGTTCTGTGATTTTAGTAGTAAAATGCACATTCCTCGTGAGTTAAAAGGTATAAATAAACTCATTTTCCGTAATACGCTGTTAAGAATCTTTGTTTTCATGCAGTTAATGTTCTATATGAGTGAAGTCCTGAAATTTTTTCCCTACCGGGATTTGCACCCAGGTTTTGTACATCCTAAGCAGGTAAAATACTCTGTCTGGGTAGAATGTTCACCTTATTTTTCCATTTGGCAGACCACTAGTAGCCCATGGCACACCCCTAAGCTTAACCCAGAAATAATAGAAACGTGGAATAAATGCATGTAATAGACAGTTATTTCTTTCCACTACAAAATACATATATATTTAGCATAGTAGACGTACACTGCAAAGCGTAATGTTAGCAAAGAAAAAAATTTAAACAACGAGCTGCAAAATATAAAGTGATAACTACAGCAATCTCACCAGTATAATGCAGGTATGCTGTCTTTTGAAAAAAAACAAAAGCAAATGGTCATAGTCTTACAATAATAAATGACAACAACAATCCTAATGACATTTCCTTTTTTAAACCCATTAACCATATTTTCATTTTATTGCTGCTACAATGTTATAAAAATAGTTCAATTATAACAATCTGTTGGTTCACAGGCGCTTCCTTAAAATTATTAACAGTTTGATTGCTTTCCTATAAATGAGTGTTGAAATTCAAAACAAAAAATCCAAATATAATTTTTTTTCACTCGATGACATTAAATGTTACTCCTCCCTTATTCAGTCTATCGATTAATCCGGTGCGAGCAAAGACAGCACCTGGTGTAAATACTCCACCACCTGGAGGCAGGTTATTTGCTTCTTCGATTAATGTAATTGCTGCTGCTACCATGCATATTGGAGTAGCTGCATAACCAACTTCTGGTCCTTTGACAACAGTGTGGATCTTGGCTTTTGGTTCATCTGTGTGCTGTTGATCGGGATCATCAATCTTGGTAGAATATCCCTGGCCAAAGAACTGCATATTGAATGAAGCGCCCTCAATTTGTTCTCTGGTTGGTCCTTCATGACTGACATAACCGAATGTGAACAAGCGTGGAAATCTTTCCAACAGCGCTCTGCCAAGCCTAAACTGTGCAAGAAAAGCAAAAATTGGAAAAACAATCATCATCATGGCTAACCCAAAAGTGGATGATATTCGAACGAATGGGCTCAGTTGTACTGGTCTTGCTTTATGATGCTCATAATTATATCGCTGTGTCCGCATGCCTATGGAACGATCAGAACCCATGAAAGGGATACACCAGTCATTTCCAACTTGCTCCTCACGAAATAATTTTGGACGCTTTGGTGCCTTGTGTGCCGGTTTCGGAAGAGGTGTAGGAAACAATTTCCTCCTCAACTTCAACAGCTCGCCAGAGTAGGCAAATCCATAAATTGCAGATTGATAGGTTGCAAAATGTATGACCGAGCCTTTTGGTCCAGATTTAATTTGCAAAAAACTTTCAATGGAATTCAAGTCACCTTTGAATTTATCAGTGGTAAATGTAACTCCCAAGTCAAAAGGAATGCTGTCAAAACCACATGCTCCAACCACATAGCAACCAGCCTCCTTTGCTTTATCATGATACTTCAGCTGCATATTTTCTAGAAACTGCGGCTCACCGCTTATGTCCAAGTAGTGTGTTCCAGTGTCTACGCATGCCTTCACAACTGCTTCACCAAAAAACCTGTAGGGCCCAACACAGTTCAAGACAATTTCTGTAGCTGTGCACATTGATAAAATAGATTTTTCATCATTCACATCAGCAATTAATACAGGTATCTGAGTCAGATCTCTCTGCACAGCGTCAGTGGCTTGTTGTAGGACATTTTTAAGCTTATTTTCATTTCGCCCTGCTATGGCCCATTTTAGGTTGACATTAGTACCTCTGGTGTGCCTGGCCAATTCCTCAACAACAAATTGTCCAGTGAAGCCGGAAGCACCAAAAATAATAATGTCATATTTCTCCATTGTCGAACTATCAGGAGTCAATGTCTAGTGCTAAGCTTATCTAATCAGCCCAGTCAAACTCTAAATAAAAACAGAATAATTTTAATACTGCACCATTCCCAATATTTCGATAGAATCAGTAGTTTGTGTTCTAGATATTCCATAATGCTAAAGACAATGTTGAACAAAAAGTAAACTTCAAAGTAACTGCCCTTTGATGTCTTGACACACCAAAGCTCCAGTCATTAGTGATTCCCACAGATTGTAGAAGTATTCAGGTACCGAAAACTCTATTTACCTTATAAGTACCTGGCACCGAGCCTTCGATGTTTGTCCGGTGTAGAATCACAGATAATTTGTTAATTAGTAAAAGTTTCACTGGGCCTCCCAGAAGAAAACGCACACAGGGCGAGAGTTTTTTCGGCACTGTAATTCTACTCAATGTTTTCAGGACACCATAAATAAAATGCAACGCAAATTTTGTGTGCAAGTAGCCTGTTTCTTGAACATGATGCTCTTACATTTGTCAACCACCATTTACAACTTTACAAATGAAATAAAAAGTAATGCCAGATGATGCATATTACAGTACAATTATCCTTAGGGTGACCATCCCTCCTGATTTTTCCAGACGCATCAAGGAATTAGGCTTGATGTCAGGGTCCCAAAAGTGTTCGGAAATTGTCAGGAAAAGTCAGTTTTCTCCCAGGAAGATCTCATATTTTCCAAATTTACATGTAGCCAATTCAAACGTAAGTTTGTGAAGCTAAATCCAAATAAATTTTGCCCAAATAATTTTCTAACATTGTGACAATTGTTAAGTATGATTATTTAACAAGTTTGTTTATAAATTTCATTACTTGTTTAGCTTGGCTTCTTTGGCAAAATACAGCACTCTTTCGTTGATTTAAAAGGCATATCACGTTTTGCAAAGTTTTTACTCGCCTAATGATGTGTTCATGATTCAGAATGACTTTGATTACACTGCAATAAAATGCACAGCTACATTTTAAAAACCAAAAAAAAATCATTTATAGCTGCCAGAAATATCGCAAAATATAGTTTCAAAGCATAAATTTTTTTGTTTACTTGTGGCAATTAAACTGTTAACTTAATGCATTTCATCATTGATTTGCAATGCAGTTAGCAAATATTTGACGTAACCTAAGCATAAGAACAGAAAATACAAATAACCACAAAATTTTTTGTATCATTTTCAGGCGAGGCCTTAAAATATCAATTTTTTATAAACATTTATTTGAAATAATTGTCTGGCAAACAGCAAATAAATGCTGACCAGGTTGTAAGACTTACACTAGTGGCAGAAAAACAAGTCTATCACTATTTGCTTTCATTGAATAACATCTGCTATTCCTGTGACCAATAAAAAAGTACTGGTAAAGTTTCTTAGGGTCAGAATTTCATCATACGAGCCTATTCTACTACAAATTTTGCAGTCGTCTACAAATTTAGACAATTTTATTCCTACGCCTTCGCCAATATCATTTACGTAAACTAGAAACAACAGGGGTGCCATTGTGATCGAGTGGTAGAACAGAAATCTAAATAAAACCAATAATACCTTTCTTTGTAGTCTGATGGAAGACACATAATAAAGACAGAATTTCCGAGAGCAACTTACCACACCTTGGTGCCAATAGCAGAAATCTTTAGCTTTTCAATGTGCTTCCAAAGAATATGAACCACAGAATTTATGGAACTACTGCGCAACAGTTCGCGCAGTTAGTGTCGTCCTAGCGGCACAGCAGTACGGACTGTTGTTGTCAGGTACCCTATAACACAAGCTGTTCGCGCATCGGTGTGTACTGTAACAGAAGAATTGGTGAGACCACCAAAGCCAGGCCGGTCGACAGGCGCGCATAACTTGCTCAGCAGTGAGTTGCAAAAACACAAATAAAAATATCTTTTTAAATTTTTCAATGATGCAGCCAGATAATTATAACACAGTTTTGTAACTTTTGTTACAATTTAATATTTGAACACTAAGCAAAGACTGCAAGGCATCACTTCTTTCCCTAAACTTTGGTATACTGCTGCTGCTCGGGAGTTTTAAGGCCCTACTTATGATTTTTCATAATACATGGTTGTAGGGCGCCGAATAATCCACTAGCCGAAGTAGGACACTTCCGGTAAAACGTACGTGCTAAATTTGAGGAAAAGCAGTGTCCTACATGGGCAGCCCAAGTAGGACACTAGCGATTTCTGTCGAGAATCGAGATTTATGACATAATAATACATTAAACTAAATTTGTTTTAGAAAGAAGTAACTTTATAATAATGATGGATAGTCCTTGACAATTTACAAATGTATTTTTTATAACAATATAATCATCATTATTAGCTCCATAAATTCATCATAATATTAAACTAAGTATCTAATTCTTTAAAAAGAGCAACCATGTAGGGCACATAACACGTCAACCAGCTTACCTAGTAGAAAACAATTATTTGTCCAAGAGGGAGTGAAAAGGATCACCTGTCTGTGAAGCAAGACAAAATAAAAAATGATATACCTTAAACAAATGTTGAAATCGCCTAAAAAGTGGGTTTATTTCACTTCAGCAACATTAATATTGGAGCCAAATTTAATATTGTCCGTTCTACCAGCTCAAAATAAAATTCGTTTATTTTATCATATGTATAATAAATTATTCAACGCGTATTGATGTTTTTAATTATTATTATTACATGAACAAGGACAACTGACGGTGCCAGTATGCTTAACGACTCAATTCGCGACCTGTCTCTAGTGTGCTACTTGGGCAGCCCATGTACGACGCGTCCTACTTGGGCTAGCCCATGTACGACAATTGTCCTACTTCGGCTAGTGGATTTCTCGGCGCCCAACACACGTGTTTACTGCTCAGTTCTCAGCACTCGATGAGTGTGTAAGGTCATAAATTAATTTTACTATGAATTGTTACACATGCAGTTTTATTTTGTATTAATTGAAGCACTTATGGAGATGACACTTATCGTAGCACTTGTGGCTTAAGATAAGATAATATTTATTTTCATCGGTATGATATAAAACAGTACATATTTGTAAAACATGAGCTTAAAGCTCGTAAACCGATATCAAACATAATGTATATGAGCGATAACATGGTAATAATATGTACTTCTTAAAATCTTTTGGATGCCACCAGAGGTATTGGTACAAGAAAAATTTATAACTACATGATGACAGTAAAAATTTGAGACAGTAAAATTTTAGGCAGTAACATTTTCTAAAATTTACACAAAAAGCTATCTAGGTCAATAAAAAAATTTCCTGCCAACACATTCAGCATTTAATTATGACTTAACAAAATTGGGAAGTTCGCTGAATTTACAAATGGCACATTTACATGATACACCAGTCCATGAGTTAATTAGACGTTTAAATTCAAAGATTCCCCAAGATTTTCGGCCATTCTGAGACAGTTTGATAATTCATTCCACAATGTGGCTCCGTAATTGACTAGTTTCAGAATTTTTACAGGAATATTGTCAAGGCCAGTCGCCTTTTTGTTACTAATGGCACTGAGGTACTTATTTACCTGATCCAGTGAAACAGGCTTGAAATCAAAATTTTCAGTGTCTTTCAAGTTTTCTCTATTTTTCAGAACACTTGGATGATTCTGAATCTCGTCCTCTGAAAGTTCTCTACCGATGTCCTTTGCTACTTTAGAGAAATGATCATTGAGCAAATCACAGACTAACTTAGGGTCAGATACGACAGAATAATTTTCCAGGAGGCATATATCTTTCCCAGATTTTGAATTTTTACTCAAGAAAGGTTTGATGGTTGGCCAAAAGTCCTTTGATTTCAGCCCCCCGGTACACCTTTCAATAAAATAGTTTGTAATGGCCTGCCTTTTCAAGGCAGTGACCTTGTTTCGTTGAACATGATATTTGTTCCAATTTCGTTTAGTTCTTTGCCTTTCCCAAATGCGTTTCAGATTGTTCTTGTAGTTTAGTTCCTTTCTTAATTTCCCGTTCATGAATGGTGCCTTTTGCCGTTTCAGTTTTCTTTCCTTGACTGGAATGTGCTGGTTCACAATGTCAGTTAGCAACTTTGTGGTCATCCATCATGCATCGTCTATATCATCGAATATTGATGCAACATGGAAAGGGCCAGACATGACTTCATGGACCAGTTCATCCTGATCAAGGTTTTTGTAGCACCTGTATTTGGCTGTTCCATTTGGCTTCGGTTTCAAGTAAGTTTTCATTACACTGAAAACCTGCTTGTGGACATCACTTAATCCAGTATCACAGACAAGAGTTTGGGCAAAAGAGTTTGGTCTGTTGGTTAATACTAAGTCAATAAGAGATGGTTCAAAACGTTTGGTAAAACAGGTGGGTTCTTTGACTAGATTTGTGGGATCAAAAATATCACAAAGTTCGACAAGGGAACCACTTTTTTCTGGTCTCAATAGATCGAAGTTAAAGTCCCCGACCAGTGCTATGTTATCGTAGAATGTTAATACTTTGTCAAGAGATTTAGTCATATCACTTGTGAAGTTTGTGTCACTAAGAGACGGAGGCTTATACGATCCTACAAGCAGCCACTTCTTGTCACCGAGTTAGAGTTCAATATTTACAGCTTCCACTTGTTCTGGCTCAGTTTCTTTCCTTCTTCTGGATGGGATGTCTGACCTAACATAGGCCATAACCCCACCTCCATCACGGTTACGATCATTCCTGAACAATTGATAGCCATCAACTTTGAACTGGGCATCTAAGAAAGAATCGTCAAGTTTGGTCTCACCAATCACCGGTACATATACAAGTCTCTCATATAACATCTCAGTAGCTATGATGTACTTAGTTTGCATACTGTTGATGTTAATGTAAGCAGTTGTCACATTCTTTGGATATGCTTTACGCAGTAACTTTAATTCATCCAAATAATGTCCCTCATCTTCACGTTCTGGTTCACAATTATGACATAAAAACTCAAGGGAGGCATAGGCAACATGAGCCTGGAAAGTCTCATTATCCATACCGATACATCTGCAGTGCAACCACATATCACATTTGTCACACTGGACTCCTTTCCTCACTCCTTTTCCACATATCCCACAGGGGCAGCTTACTGTCTGCGCTTTTTTAGACCCCTTAGGTGGCCCAGGGTTTAACTCTAGGTCTCCTGATAACAGAAGTGATAAAACGAGGAAAAGTTTGAGTGACTTCACTTTGCGTTGACGCGTCCATGATTGCATTTTCTCAATGGTGGACGGGGTTGAAACTTAGTTCTGTGGTTACTCTAAGATTCTTTTATTTTATCACATGTATAATAAATTATTCAATGTGTATTGACGTTTTCAGTTATTATTATTTAATAAACAAGGACAACAGATGCTGCCAGAATGATTAATGGCTCAAATCATGACCAATTGTCCTACTTCAGCTAGTGTCCTCCCAACACTCCTATTCCGAAGACATCTCCTGCAACTTCGTGCCATGATTTAAGACCTATTTCTTTAACATCAGTTGTTGCCCAAATGCTTTAAGTCCATTATATGAAATAAGGTATTTCTATTTCTTGCCAGTTCTAAGTGTATCTGCAAATACCAGCATGACTCCTTACCAAATCACTCTGTTATAACTAATTTACTCTCTGGCTTAAATGAATAGACTAAATTTTTTGATGATCCATCCTTACCTGGTATTGATATTTTGTACTTATACTTTAGAAAAGCTTTTGACTCCATGCATGTAAGAGAGCTACTGCTAAAGATGGAGTTCTTATGAATCCGAGGTAATTTCTTAAAATGGTTTGAATTTTTTCTTAACTCATCGTAGACAATGAGATGTTATGAATGGTATAACTACAAACTAGCAACCAGTAGGTAATGGAATCCCCCAAGGTACCCCTAGTGCCCTTTTTGCTCGCTTATTTTTATAAATGATAGTACTAATTGTGTGTCTCCTGCTGCAAACACCCTTTTATTTGTAGATGATCTTAAGCCCTATTGCTCAGTCTGGGGTGACTTAGACCAATTTATTTTACAAAATGATCTCAATGAAATTGAAAAATGTGTAGTGAATGGTTGGTGCAACTTAAGAGAAGTAAATGTTGCTCATTACGTGTGCGGAATAAATCAAACACACCATATTATATCAGTGATGGAGCTATAGACGAGAAATCTGTTGTAAGTGATTTAGGCATCTACATATCCAATATCCAAAGTGGAACACCCATGTTAATCGTATAATAGCTCAGGCAAATCTTCAAATTGGTATGATCAAATGCTGTGTCATTTCAAGATCAGCTAATGTTATAGTCCCTCTATATAAAGCAGTTGTTCGTCCTATCTGTTGTGGAGATCCACTAGAATACTAGAATGTTCTATAGTATAATAGAACCAATCTTCTTACCTTGTAGAAGATTCGAAAACTTTCTATATACGATGCGCGTAGTAGTTTCTGGTGTTGTCCATTTGCACTGATATATAAGGCGGAGCTGGCCGCTCAAGTTTATTCTCATATTCTCAGATACACTTTCTCGTTTTCACGTTTCCAGATTATCACTTGACTGTGTATATTTTGCGTTCCTTCATACTTTGTGTTGTGGAATTCCCACACAATAAACTAGTTTAATTTGACGACGTGTTTTCCTGTTTTCTCTACGACCCGTCCAAGAGAAAGAAACACAACACTATCTTAACCTTAACCTAATCTTAATCTGATAAATATAGAGTAATGCAATATAGAGTTTAATAAACTACGCTGTGTACAGTTATTAAATTATTTTATTAAATTGGGGTTCAAACCTAGTTAGAATTGTGATTATCTTGATTATCACTATGTGTCAATGAATAATGACTAATGAGTCTTCAAAATTAAGCAACCTAAGAATTCCCATGAATGAACCCATAATTATTGAGTTGTTTGTATTTTAACTGAAACCAAACCTATCTGAAACAAATCAGGTTAGTCTTTATAATGCAAAATTTAGCTTTTTACTGACAAAGACAAAAAGATGGGAAATGAACTGAACAAGCCATACAATTGGCAAATTGCATTGAGAATGTCACAAAAAATATGGCCTTAAAAATATAAGTAACTTCTAATTTTTCTCAAAAAAAACAATGTAGTAGTAATTTTATTATGGCACTATGTGCACTAACTTCAATGGAAATACAGCAGTCACTTAATAAAACCACCGCGGGGCCAGCAATGTGTGGTCTTAATACATTGCAGATTTATTTGTAGCTGCTTGCTGCGAGCGTATGTATTTGGCAAAGTACTGTATGTAAATGTTTCAGTTTAGTTTACCTTAGTTTATTCTATTTGCCATAACAAAAATATTGTGAAATGATTACAGAATTAAAAAGAAAACAAGAATGTAAATAATAAAGTTGATTAATAAATTATTGGGGCTGTCCAAAAAAACTTGTATAGTCAAGCCCAATATGGCAAACAGAAGAGAAAACTGTAGGTGCAATAATAAAAGGTGGTTCCTGGGAGGATGAGAAGTATGAAAAGTGAAATGATATGAAGATGTAATATGAAAATGAGAATAAGAAATTTAGGTTCGCATGAGAATGACATAAGAATGTAATAATTGTATGTAAATCGGCAAGGCAGTCACAGTCGTGAGAGGAATCAGATTTTGTCCACTCGCGTACACTCTTTTCTTCTACTTCTTTTACGTTTTTACTTATTATTATGGAGT
Organism: Tubiluchus corallicola; assembly: GCA_030141605.1. NCBI lineage: Eukaryota > Metazoa > Priapulida > Priapulimorpha > Priapulimorphida > Tubiluchidae > Tubiluchus > Tubiluchus corallicola. The sequence goes on from JAQGDQ010000693.1 coordinate 95,801, forward strand.
ATAGTCCATTTTTATTGTTCTGTGAGTGTAATGAAACATTACAGATTATTAATGTCTAGATTATGGTCCATAATGAAGCATTTGAGGCCTTTTTTATATTTGAAAATATTTTGCTCTGATTTTACATGATCAGGGAGATATAGTCATTTGCAAAAGTATCTGACCACCCCTCAGAAAACAGCATTTATTAGGAAAATATGATTTTATGGAAACATAAAATTCTTTATTGTTGTCAAATCTTGGAAAAATTAACACAGCGTGTTCGAATTCGTATTCTTATTATATTTAAGAGTCATATTGAAGATATTTCAGTATTTTGTGTGCCCTCCATGAGCATCGATGACTGCTTGCAGTCGGTGAGGCATACTAGCTGTAAGTGATGCGCAATAGTCTTTCTTGATTTCTTTCACCCACACATCTCTGATCGCGCCAACTAGTGCTGGGGCGCTTGGAGGCCATTTTTCATCTACTAAATCCTTCATTTGAGACCACAGATTCTCAATTGCATTTAAATCTGGACTATTGCCTGGCCAATCCAAGACCTTGACGTGATTTTTCATCAAAAATTCCTTCACAAGCTTTAATCAGTTGCAGGGAGCACCGTCCTGCATGAAAATAGTGATTTTGTGGATTGGCATATGCAAAGTTAGCTTATCCCTCAGTAACTCATATTTTAGTCCATTCATGGTGGTCCCAGGCATTAAATAAATATAGTCCAGCGGTACCATTTGTGCTCATGGCACCCCATATCAACTGACTCAGTGACTGTTTCATGGTTGAAGCGGTGTATTTTTCGTTGAACCGTTTGTCGTCGGGTCTACGGACATGATTTTTCCGAACTACGAACTGTTGTAAAGTTGATTCATCAGAAAAAAGCACTTTGCCCCAGTCTTCGACAGTCCAGTGCTTATGCTTTTTGGAGAAGTCCAATTTCTTCTTTTTCATCAAAGCTGTCAGTCGTGGCTTTTTAGCGGGTTTGTACGACTTTAGCCCGTATTCTTTGCTGAGTCTATGCAGACACTAACATTAGTACCTTTTCTGAGGAGCTGGGCATGAATTTTTTGTAGGAACTCATTGGAGATCACGCTGCGATGCGTTTGATGGGAGTTGTTTTGCGCAGCCTACCACTTTTCTTCCGATTGCCATAAAGTCCTTCCTGATTGAATTTTTGTATCGCTCTTTGAACAGATGATTTAGAGACACTTTATTGTTTCGATATTTCATGCTGTTTCATCCATTTTTGTGAAGTGCAACAATCTGGGCACCTTTTACTTCTGTCAGCTACAGATTTTTGCTCATTTTTGGTAATCCAAAAAATCGAAAAAGTAATCTAAAAGCACGACAAACTGAAAATTAATACGAGAAACGATGCTGGAAACGTTATTTAGACAATGAATGTGGCATACAAGAAAGCTGATGCATTCACAATCACGGCTGATGCAATGAATAGGCAGGGTTGCCAAATTGGCATATTTTTGAAGGTGGTCCAAATTAATGGCCCAGTAAAAGAAATGAAGTGCTTAGCAGCATTCGTACAGACATATGGAAGAAAGTATTGATTAAATCATGTGTTGTGAAATCTTACATTTGGTTTGATAGGATTTTTGAAGAATTTTCGTAATAATTTGCTATTTGCTTTATACTTAAAAATCGCTATATGTTAAAACTCTCTGTTATCTATAGACAAGATATTACTTTGTTTGAAGATAGTGTTAAATACTGGAGTGAGTTTATTTAATCCAAAATATAAACGAAGAAATTTTCTTTGAATACCTAATTAATATAGTATGTCACACATATATGTACAGGCTAATATATGTGCTTACATCACCTTTATTAACATTGGTTCTGTAAAAACATATTTATTTATTGAATGGCTGTCAATTTTACCTGCCATTCATTTTTGTAATCAAGGCATGCTTTTGCGAGACACCCCTAAGTCCCTGTCGCTTCCCGCTGGCTACAGGGTTGCGGCCTTTTGAATTTGTCTAATTACTCTAATTCCACCTATGCATCTAACACCGTGTTCTTCCATTCACCTGTCATAATTTAACGAGTTATGTGCGAAAAACCTTGCTTATAGGCTCACGCAGACATAGGGCAACCAAGATACTCCTATTCAAGTGTATAACAATGATTCAAATTCATTTAACAGATTAAAGTCTGGCAACTGTGTACGCAGAGTGCTTATGATGAAACAATCAATTCTTTCAGCGTGACAGACTAGGAAGAAGTGAATCTTGGAAACGGGTTTTAGATTTCTGCTGCGTATCTTAAAAAATACCCAAACTACCAGTTTTTTTGTTTTGCTATTGCTATTGCTGGTGATATATCGTGGAACAAGCTGAGCATTTCCCAGATTTGCTTACTTTCACATTTTAAATTTAATCTTTGAATTTACAATTTCAGGTTTCAGTTAGATGATATGGAGGTATGGCTCAGACTTCATATGATCTTGATACTGAGGAAGGCATCAAAGAATATTTGAGAAATCTAGGTATTGAATACAGGTTCTCCTGTTACAGTGAGAAAAAACCAGATGGTTGCCATCTGCTCGGCGATTATCTAGAGGCAGTAGACAAAGATTTTGAAAAAGCACAAAAAGTTTACAAAGATAATTGCGATAAGAACTTTTTTGGACATAGCTGTTGTAAGTTTGGAACATATCTAGTTCTCGGTAAAGGTGGTTTAAAGAAGGATATTGAACAGGCTTATAAGTATTTTACAGCAGGCTGTGAAAATTCTTCTGGAGTTGGTTGTTATCACGCTGGGTTGCTAATCAACAGTGGTGAAATTGGAGATAAAAAAGACAAGGTAACAGCAGCACAGCTGTTTGAGAAAGGTTGCGAATTGGATAATCCTCAAAGCTGTTACCATATCAGTGGTCTCCTCCTTCAAGGCGGAGATATACCTCGTGACTTGAAGAGAGCTTTCAAATTTTCATTGAAAGCATGTGAGATGGACAATCCATATGCTTGTGCCAATGTGAGCATGATGTATAAGAAAGGAGATGGAGTGAAAGCAGATAAAGCTCTCTCAGAAAAGTATAAGAAAATTGCAGAAGAGCTCCAAGACGCTCACAAAAAAGAACAACGCAGATTGAAGTTAAACGAATAATTTCTCTTTAGTTGACTGCAGTTTCAAATAATAACGTCATGGGAAAGCGAAGGAAAAATTATTATGCTAAGCCTGCAAAGAAAATTCGAAGAACGCAAAGGATATTGCAACCTGGAATGAAGGGAGTTCTTGTCACTTATAACAACCAACCAGATCGAGTCATCATGAAAGAGGTATTTAACGTGTTAAACGAATATGCCGACAAGTTATATGGCAATGAACTGACAGAAAGTGGAGCTAAAGATTCTTCCTCAAATAACGATATTGAAACAGAGCTTCAAAAAGAAGTAACTGATATTAAAAGTAGTACTAGTGAAGTAAAACGATTTGAGTGTGTTGAGAGCTTAGCCTCAAATTGCTTATTTTTTTCCACTTCTTTGCCTGATCCTACCGAATTGGTGCAAAACATATTTGCTGATGTTCTAGACACGAAACTGCAAAAGTCGCGATTTATAAGCAGAATGCTTCCGATTAGAGCAACTTGTAAAGCTTATTTCAGTGATATTAAGAAAACAGCTGATCAGTTGTTTGATGATATATTTGCAACAAAACTACTAGAAGGTAAAACATTTATGGTTCTTTACAAAGCGAGAAACAATAATTCTGCTCCTGCTAAGATGGACGTTATAAAAACTTTGGCCGACTTGATTGTTGAAAAGAATCCTGCTCATAGAGTCAATTTAATGGACCCAGATTTTACCGTTCTAGTAGAAATTATGCAAAAAATTTGTTGCTTAGGTGTGGTGGAAAACTATACTAAATTCAAGAAGTATAATTTAACAAGTCTGTGCAGTGTATTTAACACTGCAAGTGAAGCAAGTACTGTTCCTGCTGTTAGCACAGTAACCACAAATATTGCATCCGAGTGTGAAAGTGAGGAAAACTCTGTTAAAAACGAATGTCTTTCACAAGTTTATCCTAACATCAGTGAGCTTGTCCAACTTGACACTAAAAGCGAAAATGTAAAAACCTGAGTTAAATTTTTTCTAATGTAAATTATCCATCTTCATACTTTCTGACTCATTGTGTTTATGTCTTTGCCTTGCTGAGTTTGAAAAATTTTGCAGGTGAAACAAACTTGCAAAATTTTCTCAGTAGACCAAGTCGGTTTGATCAGGGCCGTCTGTACCACTTGGCAAACCAGACAGTTGCCTTGGACACCAAATTTTGTGGGGGCACCAAGTTCTAGAAGTAATTCTTTAATTTTTAAATTTTACTGGAATGCAGTAAAATGCATAATTAAATTAAATGAATTTCCTGCATTATTTTCAAGCAGGGAAATGTATATGATTCATTTGTGATAACATGGATCTGCCTTACTGCAACAAACACTTCCACTTTTGCTTTAAATAGATTCCATAGATTTATGCCATTTCAGGCACATGCCATAGATGCGTTACACTACTTTTGCTCATAATTTCTATTGTATCTAACCATACACTGAGCAGCAGAACACTTTCTTGCAATAGCATTTATCTAACTATGACATATAAACTTATAAGAAATTGAAACCTTCAGCCTTCAAGAATTAATGTTGGAAATGAATGTAAAAAAGCTGGTGTACATTCGATTATTTGAACAGCAAAAAAGATTCATTAATGAAGTGTTTACAACCGGAGCATAGTTATGGTTGTACATTTTGTGAAAATAATGAAATGGAAATACTTGAAAAAGAGGAGTTGAGGATGTGTACATAAAGAGTATGTGTGTGTACGTGCTGCAGAAACTACAGAAATTTTGGTTGCTCCTCAGGGCCCAGATTGAATGGTCTTATAAATTCAACTTCAAACTCAATCAATACCAAGCTGTTATTGAAAGTTAATTAATATGCTATTCTGCATATTTAAGCCTAACACCATTAGGCACCATAGCCAGGGGCATATTTACCAATGGCTTAATGAGGCTGTAGTATAGAGCAGCAAATTTTTAGGGTGCCATATTATAGGGGATTGTTATCCAGGGTTTTTTTTTAAATTATTCTTACCATGACCTTTAACCTTAGTTTTAATGTGCGAGTTGTAGAAGTCCATGTATTTATCCTGGAACATTTCCATGGCATCATTAACTTCTTGAGTGCACAAGACTTCATTCCAAGAGACATTAGTCAAAGCATCTGTAAAAGTGGCTTTAATATTTTCAGGATAAAGAATACTCAGGAAGGTGATCCGTCATGTCAGTTAGTTACGTGCAATAAAAGCATGGTCGATACTGTTTATAAAAATATTATCAATTAGAGTGGACGTAAATTCAGTTATTCTTGTAGGGATTGTATCATTGGAAATACATGGGTGGCAAGCATGTGTGTTGCAGGAGAATTACCCAGTCGACAGTAGATACAACCAACGATAGTTTTTTCCCTGATTCGTTAATTCAACAAAAATACATTCTAAGTCATCATCACAAACCATTAGATAATTGCGAATGAAATAATAAACATGATTGCTAATCAAAAATCTCTAGTGTCCTACATGGGCTGCTCATGTACGACACTACTTTTAGCACATGGGTTTTACTGGAAATGTCCTACTTGGGCTAGTGGGTTACTCGGCGCCCTACAGTGGGACAGGCCCAACCCCCTGGCTTGTACGCCTATATGAATGTACTCAAGAGGCACAACAGTCACACCAAGGTGGAACTGATTTCGCCTGACACATTTTTGAGCTGAATGAGCACAAACCAGCCATAGAAAAGAGAGACAGGGAAAGTGAAGAAAGATAATAAATGAATATAAACGAGCAAAAACGTTAAAGAAATAAAAATAACAGGTTATGATTATGTGTGCAAGCTGTGAAACATAATATGAATATACCAATGCAGAATCAAAAACAAAATATATTTTATTAATGCAGATAGTACTAGTGATAAGCTTTATATGTACTTATACCTAAATATATGTTTCCGTATGTCCATGGACACTCATATACATACATCTACAATCTACATACACGTAAACAGAAAAGGCAAGATGTCATAATAAACAGTATAATTTATCGATGCCGTAAATGTAGAGTGACGTGACATGCATGTTATCATGATAGTAACACAGCATGATATGTATATGTTTATGATATATGCTGTAGTAAAACTTTCCGTACCAACATCGTGTGTAGCGTAGTCGTGAAAAATCCTTGCAACAAATCGTACGTGAATCAAAATTTGTCGCACAACTGTCATGCGCAAGTTTCTTCTACTGCTCAACGCAAACGGCCCAGATTTGAAAGGTGAAAAACGCTTGAAAATATCATTTAAATCATAACTGAGAAGTTATTGTCAAGAATCAAGATAATTGAAGGCACGGAACTACTGATATAAATTTTGTTTTTCTGCGGTTTAAGTTGTCGTTTGTGTTGATAAAACGATTTTCTAAAAGTGGACGTCGTCAACTCGGCTTTTACTGTTTTAGTTTTAATACTTACTAGTTTTTTAATAGGTTACACTTTATAGGGGGGATACTTCAGTAACGTTTCCAATACAAATCATAAGATTTATAGAATAAAAACAATAATTAGGTGCTTGAGTTTGTCAATGAAATTTTATGAGGTGTGAGTTTGAAGAAAAACTCGTGCTTCATTATGATTTACTGAAAACATTGCCGTTTACCGCATCTAGCCTATATACAGTGTTCCCTCACTTATCGCGGGTGTTCCGTTCCAGGCCCACCCGCGATAAGTGAATTTCCGCGAAGTAGGGACGCTATATATATTTTAGTAGTTATAGTATACATTATTTTATTTTTAAGTCTTTATAAACCCTCCTCACACTCTTATACATAACCTATACATGCAAAATTCGTCAGATCTATACATTACTGTACAATACGTACTATGCATGTGCAAAAATACTTTAGGTGGAGTACCACGAACAGCAAAAATACTGCGATCAATATTTACATTAATATTTTTGAAAACCCGCGAAACAGCGAGTCCATGATAAACGAACCACGAAGTAGCGAGGGAACACTGTTCCTCAATTGCACTACTACAATGCCCTAAATTTGCGAAGAAAATGTGTGGTGTATGGCCAGTTCAAATATGGCACTGGTGATTACTTACCATAACGGTGAGCACGTTGTGAAATTTTTCGTGTAACAAAACAGTTATCCGCACATAGATGGTAGAAGATTCATTGGGCCGTTTGGCACCCTTTGTGGATGGATATTTGCTGAAAAACCTGTGCTCTGCCTCCAATCATACCTCCAAGGTATTAATAATGCATAAATATTGCATAGTGCATAAATATTTGGCTAGTGCATTTTTGAAACCGTGTATTGTGTGTAGTCCTATAACTTCTTCCGATAAGAAATTCCATAGATATGTTTCAGCATTTGAGAAGCCATGCTTGTATCGCTCGGTGTTAGCTCTGTGCTTGTAAAGTTAAAGTGAATGACTTCTGGTGCAAATATCACTTAAAGTGAAGAGTTTTCTGATTTATCTCGGTGAGTCCATCTAAGATCTTGGGCAACTTGATCAGTCCACGTTGTTTACAAGAAGATAATCGATGGAGTCCAAGATGTAGTTTCCCAGCATGTGATAGACTGTCTAGCCCTAGGATCATGTTGACTGCTCCTTCTTGCACTCATACTAGGATGCCGATGTCCTTCTGAACGTATGTGTCCCAAACTTGACTTGCATAGTCTAGCTGAGGTCTGATGATAGATATCACATAAGATGACCTTGAGTTGATTGTTTTTTAATATAAGTGCAAGAAGTTGATACTTATGGATGGTTCATAGGTTAAAATGGTTAAAATAGTCTGCATTTTAATAGGGCAGTGTTTGCATGCTGGCAGTAATTTAACTGTCAAATATCTATGAATGAAATGGTGGAAGATACCTGTAATGTTTACTTTCTAATAAATACTACAAAAATTAGAAGCTATGTTTTAATACTGGTATCGTTGCTGGGTATGTTTTGCAGCGAAGGGCCATACAGCACAAAAACACAAAAAGTTTGTCTTCTAAAATATCTATTTTATTCGTATTTTCATGACTTATGTTTTATGTATTTTCATTAGCAATACAGTTGCTATCTTCAAACATTATTTCAGTTATTGTTACACACTCACCTAGGAATTAATTAGTAGTTTATAAGCATACCAGGCACACATGGAGTTAAGTGATTTAAAACTGTGATGCTTAGCAAGATGAAACTTTGTTACTTATGTTAGATATTGTTCCTTAAACTTTCTTAGAACATATTAAGAAACAAGCCGTTGATTTCGTATGGCACTTGCAACAACTTGAAAACAATTATTCTGCAGACTATCTCACCCATCTAGGCACTTCTTATGCCCGATGTTGCTGTTACTAACTGAACAAAATTCTTTTGAGTGTCATAAAGTAATTAAACTGTGAAGTTTTTAAAACGCACTTGACTCGTAAGTACTGGTTCGTAACTAGGTGGTGGCAACTATATTTGAAGCCAACCACAAATCATCGAGTCAGCAAGATAACACTTTTAGTTTAAACTGTTATGAAACTTAACTAACAGTAATGTTAATTTAATATAATATACTGAAATTTTAGTACTGCAGATTGGCGGGATCTGGAACGACAGCTGCACTACTGCTAAAATCAATATATCTTATCTTCATAACAGCAGGCCTGTTTACGGAATGAGATCGCTACAATGTCAGATACTGCACGTGCACGTATAATTATTCATGGACGTTTTGGCATTGTGAAGATTTTGAATACAATGGAGTATTTAGGGACAAATTGCAGTGTATGCACGCGAATGAAAAAATATTAAAGTTAGAATTACGTTGTAACTTTATTCAGTATTAGAACTTGGAACAGTTTTGTCTTTTTTGCTAATGATGGGTTGAAAACATATAAACTTTCTTCTATTAAAATTTTAAATGAAAATTTCTGTTCCTTTGCCAGGAGTAATATCCTATGGACTATAGCCTCAAAGATTTTCTAGCTCTGCTACAGGCCTTTAGCCCAGGTCTAGTTTGTTAACTGTTGAATGATTTGAATCCATTCCATATGATGATAGACCAGTTTCTTGTTTGTAATCTTGAGCGTTAAGTTGCTGGTTAACAGCTCATTGAGCTCAGTGCTTGGGTGTCTGCACAGTCTGGCCTCTGATATCAGTGATTTTACCGATGCAGTCTGGAATTAGAAAGAAAGACTCTACTGCTCACCCATTAATTAATATCTCTCTTGTACGCTGACAGCTGGGTTTTCACACGTTCACTTTAGTATTTTTCTTTCTTACAATAGCATTTTATATTGAGAAAATAGTACTATTCATTTTGCTTTTTAGGCATACAGTTTAGCAATAAAGCTAATAAGTAAACAGACACATGGCTGATACTCCTGAATCGCAAAGGTACCGATTATTAACTGACATAAAGGTTAGTAATCTCATTTTTTAAAATTATTTTTCATTTACTTTTGTTTGATTAAATTTGTGAAATACCGTAAACTTTGTATGTATGTTAGTGTAAAAAGACATGCCATTCAACATAAAGAAGTTTTTGAAGTACCTTATGACAATGACATTCAGTAATTGTGGAAATTTAACACATACACACAGTAGACTTATATAAACTTTATTAAGGCACATTTAATAACCTTTCATTATTTTTTTACTAAAATTTAATTTATTAATTTCTTATTACTACCTACTTTATAATACTTTATTCTACGTTCGAAACAAGTTCCACCTGTTGCCTGTTTGCTTGTCCTTGTCACAAGTTTTTACATAACTTCGGAAGACTTTCTTCTTAAAGATATTTTCTTCTTGAACATATACTACTTAGAGAGAGTCCTACAATTATCCAGTTTTTAGGTACTGTGCAAAATCGATTTTTTGTGGGTATTGAGTTACTAATTTTAAAATTTGTTTATTAGGATAAATTTGAAAAATGTCAGGAGCTGCAGTCACGTGCAGGAAGCGGAATTACTGAGTCAACCTTGCAAACTCGGGAACGACTGCACGAGCTTCATCTTGAGGAGAAAAACATACTGATCCGCAATTTAGAGTCATCAGTTGAGGAATTACAGCAGCTTCTGTTAGCCAAGGACAAAAAGAAAGAAAAACGTAAATTTAAAGCTTGTTTTGGTTTCTTATATTAATGCATTTTAACAAGTTTGCTATAAATATATATATTATAAAATTACGTGTGACATTTCTTTTTTGGTTTTGCCATTCTGTACTTGTGCAATTCTGGCAAGATAGTCAGACAGAAAATGCAAAACTACATACATGCATTTGGCATTGTCTTGACCCAGTTTTCATTTAACCATTTTAATGAAATTTTAGTTCCTTGTGTGATTAGGTGGACTTACAACGAAAGATCAGTTTTAACTCTATCGGACATTTTAATGTGGTTACAAACACTTGTGTTAACAGGAGCTATGCAGCAGATTTTTGCTACACGTTATCAAAATAATGCACTCATATCTCAGCTTGCCGGTCAAAAGCCGGGAGACGTCGGTCTGAATTTGCTGATTGTCTTTTTTTTCCGATACTAAACTAATACAGTAGGCGCCATGTATTAGACTCACGGTAATGTAGAATCAATCACCTAATTGTCTCAAAAACGTCTAGTTTTTGCTCCTATGCAAAAGTTTATAAAAATTGTCGGAGTCAAATAATTGACTATACACATGGTTACGCTAATCTAATGATATAAACAAAGTGACGGCTTGCCATCTAGCTGTCCGCTCGCGAAACAACATAACTTTGTCCGCGGTATGCGGGACTTTTCAACAGTCCAGATTTTGTCCGATTCTTCCGATATCCGTCAAAGCGAGGTCCAGCAATAGAGACATGAGTGTATTATGAAAACTACTGTTTATAATTTTGCACTATTTTGTTTGTGTTAAAATATTTGTGGTTTATTTATGACAGGCGGCCCAGGGAGACCAGCCACACCCAAGCCAAAAGAGAGTATTAAATTGCTGTCAAATCAAGTATCGGCTCTGCAGAAAGATTTGAAAAGTGCACAGCAGCGGATACTTGATCTGGAGCAGAAGAATGTCGAGTTAGCCATCAGTTCCTCCAAGCCAGAAGAACAGTTACTAGAAACGTCGTTTGACAAAGACTGTGTAAGTTACCAATTTTTTTCTCAGCCGTAACTTGTACTATTTTAAGAATACGTATTTTTTATCTCACAACAAAGTCCTATTTATTCCAATCCTCAAAAACTATCATCCAAGCATCATTTTCTTTGCATTAGACACGATCAGTTCTTCACCAATAGTATGAGCTTTTTTGTTTTTGTGATTCGCAAAGAAACATCACAAGAGACTTCCTGTGCCTATTCATTAGACTGATAAAATCGCCTGCTCTACCAAAGCGAACACCTCTCTCAAACAAGACAATTTCCCTTCAAAAAAAAGTGTGATCAGGAGCTTCATATGCCACATGCTTCGATTGAAGACATCATTCCAACTTGTTATGTTTCAAACATTCGGTTGAGGTCATTTCATAACAAAGTACACCTTGAGGAACTAATGGTAAATTCATGAACTCCTTTTTTTTGTAATGGCAGTTCGTGCCTTAACAAAATTAAGTCCTGGTACAATGAACTCATCCCAATAATAAGACTAGGAGTAATCACTGTTGGAGTTGAATTCCTGGCTGAAATTTAAGCTGATTACAATTTATGAGACATGCAATTAAGCATGAAGGTTACAATGTGAGAAACAAAGAACAAATGAATTTACCTCTCAGGATATTATAGGATAATTGCAAAATGGGTATATGTTTGTTTTGGCATTCTACTTAGCTGTGTAGTTCAAGGCCCTGGGGCATGCTAAACCCGCATATGAACTGCTATTGCTGAAATCATTACTTTTTGGATTTTTCCAGATAGGCATGGCCTGGGTTTGGGAATCACATGGCCATAAAGAGTTTGAATTTTTTACATGAATTATTGATTTAAAGTATATCTAGTAATTGATTCGTGTTTGGTCATAGTACGATCAATGTAGTGATACTTTCTAAAACATATATTTCTTGAATATTTTCCTTTTAATTTTATTATATCCATAAACTAAACTTATTTTTAGGTTTTAGGACGTGAAAACACAGTGCTGAACATTCAACAGCGTGTACTTGCAGCTGACAACGAAAAATTGCGAGATGACTTGCAAGAGATGAAGCAAAGGTACCAGGCCTCCTTGTTAAAAAGTGAAAGGTTGCAGTCGCAACTTGAGTTTCAGTGTGAATTAATTGACACACTGAAATCATTACAACAGAATATTATTGAAGTTTTAGACCAACAAGACAATGTGCTCATTAAGACAGATTGTACAACAATGATAGTCGAGTCTCAATTTAATGATGCTGAATCATTGCAGAAAGAAAATTCTCATATCTGCAAGAAAATCTTGTGTCTGGCTCAAGAAAAAACTCGTTTAGAATCTGAAAATAATGCGGCAAAGTCTGAGCTTATAATGTTAACTGATAAAAGCACGAAATTTGGACAAGAAAACCAAAAGCTTTCTGATAAAGTACGGCAACTATCTGAAGAAGTTGTGTCATTAACAACAGAAAATGAGGACATCAATAGTAGACTTAAACTCCAAATTGATGAAAATGCTCGCTTAGTTAATGTTCATTCACAGAAACAAAAAGAATTGATGTCAAAAGTGGAATCCTTGCAGTCAGAAAAAGACAGTGTGAGTAAAACATTAAAAGGTTTGGGACTGATTCTTGAAAAAGAGCAGATCGATCATTCGAAGAAAGAACAATTGTGGAAGCAAGAAATAGCCGAAGTTTCAAAAAGAGAAACAGTTTTGCAGTCGCAAGTGTCCCATCTGGCAGAGAAACTTGCAGAACAACTGTCGAAAAACACAGAATTAAATAAGGTACTGGAAGAAACAACAAGAGAATGGCAACAGCAGAAAGCGCAGCTAGAAAAAGAAGAAGCTGAGTTGGAGGAACAGAAACAACTATTCAATCGATTGACTGAAGCAGCTCAGAATGTTTTGCAGGATAGGGTAATGTTGGAGGAACTAGTGTGCAATGCTACTACCCAACTAGGTGCTATAAGGAATAAGGAAGCAGAGGTATTGCTATGCTATATGCGTAAAAAAGATTGTTAAACAGTGTTGCACTAGCTTGGTATCATAAAGGTTTTACAAAACAGCCTTGTAAAATAGCATTTTACTAAAAATTCATCACATTACGCATGGTAGGCTCTATTTAAACCTATAAGCCACTCTTCTTTTTGTCACTTTTTTGAAATAGCATATGAAAAAGCTTTTGAATTTTAATATACCATTTGTCTTTGCTATAGATAAATGATGCTTAAATGATGATTTTAATTAAGAGTCATTCCGTGAGAAAATCAGCAAAATAGTGGAAGGTGACAAATCACCGATTTTGTTCATATTCACAGGGTTTGATGGTCCCCTCAGATGTACTCCACAGCCAAAATATTAGATTTCAGAAATGAGCCGTTTCTGAGAAAAGCCGCCATTTTGATTTTTTTCGGATTTTGGCCATTTTGGCGTAAAAAATTGCCCATTATTTCTCACGTTATTACAGACAGTAAATGAGCGATCCAGCACTAGTTAATTGGTGATATATATAGTAGGGGTCTTACCCTACCGTACCATTATCGTTGCCAAATTGAACCTCCTTTTCAGTTGGTGTCATCAGATTGCAAAAGATACGTGTCTGCTGCTGCTGAATTTAGACGCCATTTTGAAATCCCCATAACTCCACTGGGGCGGGTATTGGGGGACTAATCAATATATTTTTATTTGCAGCTTGACTAGTCCTACAAATGCATGAAATAAAATTTTGGCCAGCGATCTCCCAAGAGTCCAGAATTTTTAGCCAAAGTTGCTCTTTTTTGCCATTTTCACAACCTTGACCTATATTTAGCTATTCGCCTTTGGATGACGGTGTTGCCATTAGAATCGATACAAAGTGCAGCAACGTCAATGTTTATAGTAAAAATGGACTGGCTTTACATGTCTGGGCACTCCTAGCAACCAGGCCCCTCATCAGGGGCCGCATTCCCTTCGAAGGGCCCCTGTGACGATTACAACATAGTGATTTTTATAATCTGTATAAAACACGGAATAATTTCATGTACATAATAACAGTTTCGTGTACAACCTGGGCACTCCTAGCAACCAGGCCCCTCATCAGGGGCCGCATTCCCTTCGAAGGGCCCCTGTGACGATTACAACATAGTGATTTTTATAATCTGTATAAAACACGGAATAATTTCATGTACATAATAACAGTTTCGTGTACAAGTGCTCGGGCTATATACCTATGGCCCGTGGATCAATACGGGGGCCTCGGGAGGGCCCCACTGTCTTGACTGAAAAATAGACTTCAGTCAAAAAGGTTTAGTATCGCTTTGCTAAACAAGATTCTAAAGTAAGGCGGACAAGGCGAGGCAAGGCACTATTTGTGAAATTGTGTTGAAACCGCCGCGAGCATCGAATATAACATGTTGCGAACCAATTTTTAAAACGCGCACAGCTTTGTGTGGTCTTGTATTCAACAGGCGAATAGTTGTCAGTCCCTGATATTTTTCCTCAAATCAATTCAAGTTAATAGTTAGTTAGTTACTAATACCTTGGTGTGACAACTTCGACAACCAGACTTCTGCTTACTAACAACGGGCGTTAACAAAAAAACTGGTTAAGAAACGCAGCAAAGGCCAGTACGACCCTGCCTCGGACTCTGTGCAACGTATGTTTCAAGCCATTCGCTCATATTGTATTTAACCGCCAGGTTTCCACCGTCTCGTAAAGATATACGCATATACACCGACTACCATATTCAACTAAACTCTAACGAGAATCAGGGCGCTGACGCTTATAATCGCAAATTTTCAAAATAGCAAAAAGGCAACAACAAATTCTTTACGTCCACGACAATTTTTTATTCGCATTATAAAGACAAGTAATATACAGGTTTTATAAAGACAAGAAATATACAAGGCACTGTATTCTCAAGGAATATGCTAGTATATAATAAAGGCTCTGCCACTGCCTATGACTCTACATTGATTAAATAAGTGTTTTAAAAGACAAATGTTGTACGTTGTTATTTTTTAGGTTATACTAAATGCTGAGTGTTGATTGCATTACAAATAGATGCTCGAGAACAAAAAAAATCATATGTAAAATATCAAACAAAATAAAATGCAAAATTGGTAGCACATGTAATACGCTTTCCTGAACAAATTACATACCATTTGCTGAGTTTTTTGAAAAAACATGGAACAATTCCCACGAAGACTATTCAAGTCAGCTTTCAACATTGACAGTGTACTTAAGAGCTGCACTGCCTGCGATTTTTCTACCACAGACATTCCACTCCGTCTATTATGATCAGCAAGTTCTTCTGACAGCAGAAGGTTCTGCTGAGACTGAATAAGCTCTTGTTCTCGCTGCTTAATCTTAAAGGAAAACAGCATTCTTAGCCTCAATGATCTTTTATAATAATGCAATGATCAGTAATTTAAGAGTTTCAATTCTAAATTCATCAAGAATCCTACAAAACCCAACTTTTGTCAACTTTTAATAGAATAATCGTAAACATGTT